>JAQJVL010008332.1:0-20188 GCA_035578905.1 Stictocephala bisonia
ATATTACTTGCGTTATCTGTAACAACAAGCAATACCCTTTCTGAAAATGAAAGTTTTCAGTTATTTCTTTAATTTTGCCAGCAAGATTCTGACTCGTGTGAGGAGAGGGCATAATAGAGCATTGTAGAAGCACTGATTTAAACTCAAACTCCTTATTAATAAAGTGTGCTGTCACAGCAATGTAGTTGTCAACATTTACAGAGGTCCATGTATCTGTAGTTATACACACACTTTCAACTGAATGTAACTCATGTCTTACTGCATTTAAACTGGCTTCATATTGAGCAGGAATTAATGCAGAAGATATTGTTTTACGGTTTCGAAGTGAATATGTGGGATTCAACCCACTTACAAAATTCACAAAACCTTTATCTTCAACTATACTAAATGGTTGAAAATCTGTTATGAATAGGTTTAAGAGCAATTTGTCTAATTTCTTTTTCTTATCTTCGCTCATCTTTCTAGATTGAGGTAAGAATGATTTAATTGTTGACTGGTGGGGGTCATTGATAATTTGACGTTTGAATGGATTGCATGAATTAGAAGTAGATGGCTGTGAACTATTCAAAATAACATCTTCGTTTTTCAGTTGTTTGATTAATTTGTAAATTATGAGGTTGCGATGATGAGTTTGGGTTAGAATCAATTACTGGGTGAGGGAAATTAACATGTTTAACTTTACTATCAGGCAAGTTAACTGTTGGATGACGTTTAGTAATGTGTTTTTTAAGATTTGATATGGTAGATTTAAAATTTAATGTTTGTCCACATAGATCACAAACAGCTAATTTACTTACATTGTCAGTCACATTGAAATAGGACCACAAATGGCTAGTCTTCGTTTTCTTATTCATATTCACATATAAAAATCACACTAATACTTAAATATAAAACACTAAAACCCTAAAACTAACTCATAAATTAAGGTAACTTATTAATTTACTTTTGTTATTATTATTTAACACTAAGCAAGCAGCAAAGTAACCGAGAACCGCACAGGGCATCAATGTAAACAGAACTATTCGTGTCATGTCATAACAGGAATCTCTTAGCCCGGATATGGTTATCAGTTATACACACATAATCCAGAGTCCAGACGTTCTCCAGTAACGTAATAACGTGCCACTCTAAACAGTTCTTCTGAGATCTTAAATTTACAGGCGTTATCGTTCTGCCGTTCATTATATATAGTTGCTGGCTGTGGCTTTTCTATTCAGTTACCAAAAGAACGGGGAGTTATCGGTAACCGGTTCCACAGTCACTACTTTACCAATGAAGAACGCCGTTATTTATGGCGTTACGTTAAATACCACCCATCTCTACATGGTACTTGTCAGCGTAACTTAACTAAAGCTATAATATGAAAAAAATTATGTACACAAATAAAACCTAAGAAAGAAAAAAAACTTCCTGCAACAAATCCTCAAAAACTCAGCTTGCCTTTAAAAATAAGCAATATTGCACAGTAGAACTTAATGTGGCAGGTATTGAAGCTGGATATTTTGAAAGCCGTATGTTACAGAATGCAACAAACAGTTTTTTGTTGTTGCAAAAACACATGTAATATGTCATACAACTCTGCTTGCTATATTGAACTTAATGCAGCGTACACACAAACTGTTGCACATCGAGTGAGTTGACGTTGTTGTCTGCCTACTCCCTGTCTATTGTTTTATCGTTATGACTACCTCTTTCCTTTTTAAATCATTCATATTGCATACAATTAAACACTTGCACACGATAACAAGATTGTATGTTTGTTGCATAATGAGGAATTATACTTGTTTACCTTTCAACAATAAAGCTAGTGAAGACTTATTTTTCACCACTTTGACTACTGTGACATTGTCTTGGAAGTGACATGACTTCCATCCTTTCATATAGACTTAATAAGGGCAAAATTACTCTTTATGTTACATTTTCAACCTACACTTTGATAAAATAGAACCCCTTACTTCAGAAGTATAAATTTACTAAAATTATTTGACTATAGTACAATCGAAATTCCGTCTTTATTTTATAATCTTCTATCTATAAAAATCTTTCTTATAGATCTTCTTCAAATTTTTTGTTTATATTCAGTGATCTAAACACTTATCAGGATTTAATAATGTTAACTATACCAATTCATCGCACATTACTTTACAATAAATCATTTCCTGTCACTGCCTGCAGATTGTAGAGTAAACTTGATTCTTCAACTCAAATTATAAAGAGTCACTCTTGGTTTATCTCGGCACTGAGGAACTGATTGTCGGCTAATTTGTGAAAATTATAGACCTGCATCTATGCAGTCCATGTTAAGCTGAATGTATGATGTGAGTTTGTTTGGTTAGAAACTGTGGAATAGTGTTCATGTTAGTGCATCTTTTCACTTTCTTCTTGTTTTTATGTTTTATTACCCTTTCATGTTTTTATTATTTTAGTCTTTAGATGTATTCATTATAATTACTATTATATTTACTATTATAATTATACTATTATAAGAGGCTAAATGTAGGAAAGAACCTGAAGGTCCTACTTAACACATTCGCTACTAACCTACATGTGGTACCTTCACTAGGAACGGTGAAGTATAACGAATATTTTGTTTATTTGAATATCTGAACAATTTATATTCAAATATATCAAACGGTAATATTTTGTTTGACACAACGTTTCTAAAGTGCTCACAATGAATCACAGTGCTTCAGCAAATGCTGAAAACAATGAGGCAATAACACAAAACTAACAATTTGGTGCAGAACCGAGCCATGTGCATACACGAAGCACGGAGCATGTAGCGGAACCACCGCATCAGCAGTGAACGTGTTAACCTTGATAAATAAAACATTTTTCATTTCTTTCAATAGTATGTACCTATGTTTCTTCAGCATCTTCTGCTAATTGTTGTAGGGATTTATTTACTATATTTTTCAGAACTCTTTAAAAAGTCATGTTAAGATTTGAGTGATCTCAAAATCACTCACAGACTGATTATTATCAATTATAAACATTTTTCACCACCAACAAATTGCCGGACTTAAAGTATTGATTGCCTACTTGAATATTTTGCTCTGGATACTTCTGTTCGTTGTTTTTTCCTTCAGCTACATATTGGTGTTTCTAAAAAACAGTTCTGGTTCCTTAACGGCTGTTTTGAAATTTCTTCCTATAACTACTTCTTTTCAAAATATGTACACATCATCCTGTTCTACTGTAGCAATTTATGAGGTACCCAAAAAATTGCATTTTGGTATCAGTTACATTTTGTGTCTATAATTGTTTAGATTCAGTTAAACGACCATCATTTGTAAGTAATTTTGAATTTTTTACATGAAATGAAACATATTGAAATAACACAGAATTATACAAAACAAAAATGAATTTTTTCACACTAAGTTAGTATAAATACTATTCCAGGTTTTGTTTACCTTTTATATATTATGTGTCTTTCCCTCCCGACCTTCAGAATTTTGTTTACTTTATCCATTTATATGATTATCATGCCAGACAATAATGATATTTGTCATTTTATGTGATAATTTTTTTGGGAAATCATCAACTATTTAAATGTTTTAAAAGTTTAAGTAGTGTAAAATCAAACATATTAAAATATTACTTGTCTAGCTCTTACTAAGAAGTATTAGATTTGTATGTTTGGTTTGTTTATTTAATTTTAAATATTTATTTGCCAGGCCATAAACCAAGAGTTGAAGTCAAGGAGGAATCAGCCAGCTTTTCCAATGGTATGTCAATTGATTATATTAATAAATCAGTAGTACAATTCAATTTTTATAATGGTAGACTCAGGCTCCGGAAGAGGCAAGGGGCGAGGAAGAGTATCATTGCAAAGGGCGTCTTACAAACATTCGCTCAAATTAGGTCACTCTGTGCACAAATGACTCATCGGACTGCAATCATTCGTTTAGGTTAGTAGTGGCACAGCCGAGTCTATGGTTATAAAAATTGTACTGTAACAAATATTTCTAAATTTCACTATTATAAATTATTTGAATTTGAACTATCTAAAATTGAAACTTGAAGACAAGAATTCTATCAGAAAATAACTAAACTAAACAATAAAATTCTAGCAGAGGTCACTCCTTTAACCCTTACTCTGGCCAATAGGTTTTCCAATAACGGCAAGCAATTTTTGACTAATTGAACCTTAGCTAAGGTTCTAAGGCGTTGGCTTGCCATGATTCTGGTCCGGTTTTGATTCCCGAAGTGAACACTAACAGTTTTTGTCCTGCCACTCCCATGGTTCGGAAGTCACGTTAAGCCAGACATAATTAGTCCTAATAGCACCAGGATCAGCCATAAAGTGAAGCATACAGATAGAAGAGGTCTTGTGATCAGTCGATGACCAATCAGAAAGGTTGATGCAAGGTGTATGGGTTTTAAGCTACTGAGGCACTCTACGAGAAAAATAAAGACACAGTTGATATTATATTAAAATTGAGTTTGTTATGAAGATTGTGTTTTATGTAATATTTTTAATAATTATAATTCTGAGTAAAATAAATTGGTAATAAGAATTATATACATGATAAAAAACTTCAACAGTCAATTGCAGAATAACTGATAATTGAAATTCTCTTAATAAACGTTTCATCATTATAAAAGAAAATCAAAATTTGTTCAACACTAGAATAACCTTAGTTACATTCTCTAAAAATCAGTACTTTTTTAAAAAGTTAAAAAATAATTTTAATTATCTCTAATTACTCATAATAACATTACTATTATAACATTACAATACGCAACTAAAAAATCTACAGCCTGTGTTGAATTATTTTGCATTTTGACGATTGGCATCTTCATGATAAATAAAAAAAAACATTTGTTGTCCCCATCTTGTAGGTCAAAACCTTCAAAGTATATTTTCTTGCTTATGCATTGACAAATTGCTTTTCAAGTGTCATTGTAAGTTTTATGAAAATGGTAAAATTTCTGGTATCTTGTAAGTGTTTTATAAATGTAATGGGTTTTTTTAAATTTGACTTTACAAATTTAAAACGTGCATAATTTTTGTATTATCAGTGCAAGTTATGTTGTTATTTTTGTTTAGCTTTGATACTTTAGGTAAATTTACCTGCAGTTGAATTTATGTAGTTTTAACTCTCTTTATAGTAATCATAATTTATCATTCATGACAATGATAGAACTTTAGGTAAAATTCTATAGGATTTGTCATAGATGCATACATTGTTAAAAAGTTCTTGTTTAAAACATGGTACTAGAGATGGAAATTCCAGTTCTGTTATGATAACCTGTTTCTTGCGTTCTCCTGAATGCAGATAACCGGTTCCTGGAATAGGTTCTTTTAGTAACCTGGTTACTGGACTGTTGCCGCATGTAATAACGTTACTAATAGAACTCTACTGAATTGTTGTAATTCCAGTTCTTCATTATTGTTAAATTCCGTTCTTGATTGTATGTTATTGAGTTTAGATTAGCGTTATTATCTAATTTATTAAAGTTGTGTTATTTTGAGAAAGGAATGGATTGTTAATAAAAAAAAATATTTTTAACAGCCAAGTGAAGTTTATTAATTAATGATAAAAATTTACAGCGTAAAATTATATAAATCAGAGAATATTTGTCAAAGTTTTTTGCTTGAGTTTATTTAAGAAACCCTTAGTTAGAATTCAGAAATAACAATTGTTCTGTTTTTTTGTAGACAAACGAGTTCTTCTTTCAGTTATTATATTTCCAGCTTTTGAAAATATTCTTTCACAAGGTACAGAAGTACCAACAACATTGAAATGTTTTTTGACCAAACGTGACATGATTGGAAAAAACGGTTCATTCGTTTTCCACCAGATAATAGGGTTCTTCAATTTATCCAAATACTCCTCGTCTAGGTATCTGTCTAGTTCCACAATAGCAGCAGATGTCTTAGAACCTATAACAAAACATTAATATGAAATATCATATACAACTCTTAGCCTGGAAAATTATTGAATCTATGGGGTTTCTCTCTTACCTGCAACTTTTTTTGATGCTATCATGTTGTCCAAATCTTCCCATATTGAATATTTATGGTGCTGTTCAGGTTGTATTACAATTTCTTGTGTAGTCTTAGGTTCAGTAGAAGAAGTGGTCTTTGTAAGATTACACATGGAAGACATTAGATTTAGACATCTTTTTTTGACTTCTTGACCGGCAGTTTCATGAAATGGAGCTATCTTGAACCTCGGATCGAGAAGAGTTGCTAATGCCATTGTTTTACTAAACTCAATGTTTTTGAATCTTTCATTAATTCCAAGTAGAATTTCGGTAATAATAGCCTGTGCATGTTCACTTAAAAAATCAGCATTCATTTTGTTGTATACAGACACTAAGCCATTTTTTAACACTATTACTTCACTCCCTGATACATACCGCTCACCACTTATTCTCTTTGTTACTTGTTCAAATGGTCTTAGTACATTAACAAGCTCATTACAAAATGCCCACTCCTCTTCTGTTAAAACAGGAAGATTTTTATTTATCAAAGCAATGGTTGTCTTTATGGCATCCTGTAGCTCAAAAAACCGCTCAACCATATAAAATGTGGAATTCCACCTCGTGACAACCTGCTGTAACAACTTTTTGGGCTCCAGTCCCATATTTCTTTGGTATAAATTAAGTTTTTCATTTGCTGAATTGCTCCTTTTAAAGTGTGTAACTATGCACTTAATTTTATTAATTAAATCCTTACAAAATGTTAATGCTATGGCATCCTCAACAATCAAATTTAGCGTGTGAGCGAAGCATCCAAAATGCTTCCACTTCAATTCATTAATTACTGCACCTTTGATATTACTTGCGTTATCTGTAACAACAAGCAATACCCTTTCTGAAAATGAAAGTTTTCAGTTATTTCTTTAATTTTGCCAGCAAGATTCTGACTCGTGTGAGGAGAGGGCATAATAGAGCATTGTAGAAGCACTGATTTAAACTCAAACTCCTTATTAATAAAGTGTGCTGTCACAGCAATGTAGTTGTCAACATTTACAGAGGTCCATGTATCTGTAGTTATACACACACTTTCAACTGAATGTAACTCATGTCTTACTGCATTTAAACTGGCTTCATATTGAGCAGGAATTAATGCAGAAGATATTGTTTTACGGTTTCGAAGTGAATATGTGGGATTCAACCCACTTACAAAATTCACAAAACCTTTATCTTCAACTATACTAAATGGTTGAAAATCTGTTATGAATAGGTTTAAGAGCAATTTGTCTAATTTCTTTTTCTTATCTTCGCTCATCTTTCTAGATTGAGGTAAGAATGATTTAATTGTTGACTGGTGGGGGTCATTGATAATTTGACGTTTGAATGGATTGCATGAATTAGAAGTAGATGGCTGTGAACTATTCAAAATAACATCTTCGTTTTTCAGTTGTTTGATTAATTTGTAAATTATGAGGTTGCGATGATGAGTTTGGGTTAGAATCAATTACTGGGTGAGGGAAATTAACATGTTTAACTTTACTATCAGGCAAGTTAACTGTTGGATGACGTTTAGTAATGTGTTTTTTAAGATTTGATATGGTAGATTTAAAATTTAATGTTTGTCCACATAGATCACAAACAGCTAATTTACTTACATTGTCAGTCACATTGAAATAGGACCACAAATGGCTAGTCTTCGTTTTCTTATTCATATTCACATATAAAAATCACACTAATACTTAAATATAAAACACTAAAACCCTAAAACTAACTCATAAATTAAGGTAACTTATTAATTTACTTTTGTTATTATTATTTAACACTAAGCAAGCAGCAAAGTAACCGAGAACCGCACAGGGCATCAATGTAAACAGAACTATTCGTGTCATGTCATAACAGGAATCTCTTAGCCCGGATATGGTTATCAGTTATACACACATAATCCAGAGTCCAGACGTTCTCCAGTAACGTAATAACGTGCCACTCTAAACAGTTCTTCTGAGATCTTAAATTTACAGGCGTTATCGTTCTGCCGTTCATTATATATAGTTGCTGGCTGTGGCTTTTCTATTCAGTTACCAAAAGAACGGGGAGTTATCGGTAACCGGTTCCACAGTCACTACTTTACCAATGAAGAACGCCGTTATTTATGGCGTTACGTTAAATACCACCCATCTCTACATGGTACTTGTCAGCGTAACTTAACTAAAGCTATAATATGAAAAAAATTATGTACACAAATAAAACCTAAGAAAGAAAAAAAACTTCCTGCAACAAATCCTCAAAAACTCAGCTTGCCTTTAAAAATAAGCAATATTGCACAGTAGAACTTAATGTGGCAGGTATTGAAGCTGGATATTTTGAAAGCCGTATGTTACAGAATGCAACAAACAGTTTTTTGTTGTTGCAAAAACACATGTAATATGTCATACAACTCTGCTTGCTATATTGAACTTAATGCAGCGTACACACAAACTGTTGCACATCGAGTGAGTTGACGTTGTTGTCTGCCTACTCCCTGTCTATTGTTTTATCGTTATGACTACCTCTTTCCTTTTTAAATCATTCATATTGCATACAATTAAACACTTGCACACGATAACAAGATTGTATGTTTGTTGCATAATGAGGAATTATACTTGTTTACCTTTCAACAATAAAGCTAGTGAAGACTTATTTTTCACCACTTTGACTACTGTGACATTGTCTTGGAAGTGACATGACTTCCATCCTTTCATATAGACTTAATAAGGGCAAAATTACTCTTTATGTTACATTTTCAACCTACACTTTGATAAAATAGAACCCCTTACTTCAGAAGTATAAATTTACTAAAATTATTTGACTATAGTACAATCGAAATTCCGTCTTTATTTTATAATCTTCTATCTATAAAAATCTTTCTTATAGATCTTCTTCAAATTTTTTGTTTATATTCAGTGATCTAAACACTTATCAGGATTTAATAATGTTAACTATACCAATTCATCGCACATTACTTTACAATAAATCATTTCCTGTCACTGCCTGCAGATTGTAGAGTAAACTTGATTCTTCAACTCAAATTATAAAGAGTCACTCTTGGTTTATCTCGGCACTGAGGAACTGATTGTCGGCTAATTTGTGAAAATTATAGACCTGCATCTATGCAGTCCATGTTAAGCTGAATGTATGATGTGAGTTTGTTTGGTTAGAAACTGTGGAATAGTGTTCATGTTAGTGCATCTTTTCACTTTCTTCTTGTTTTTATGTTTTATTACCCTTTCATGTTTTTATTATTTTAGTCTTTAGATGTATTCATTATAATTACTATTATATTTACTATTATAATTATACTATTATAAGAGGCTAAATGTAGGAAAGAACCTGAAGGTCCTACTTAACACATTCGCTACTAACCTACATGTGGTACCTTCACTAGGAACGGTGAAGTATAACGAATATTTTGTTTATTTGAATATCTGAACAATTTATATTCAAATATATCAAACGGTAATATTTTGTTTGACACAACGTTTCTAAAGTGCTCACAATGAATCACAGTGCTTCAGCAAATGCTGAAAACAATGAGGCAATAACACAAAACTAACAATTTGGTGCAGAACCGAGCCATGTGCATACACGAAGCACGGAGCATGTAGCGGAACCACCGCATCAGCAGTGAACGTGTTAACCTTGATAAATAAAACATTTTTCATTTCTTTCAATAGTATGTACCTATGTTTCTTCAGCATCTTCTGCTAATTGTTGTAGGGATTTATTTACTATATTTTTCAGAACTCTTTAAAAAGTCATGTTAAGATTTGAGTGATCTCAAAATCACTCACAGACTGATTATTATCAATTATAAACATTTTTCACCACCAACAAATTGCCGGACTTAAAGTATTGATTGCCTACTTGAATATTTTGCTCTGGATACTTCTGTTCGTTGTTTTTTCCTTCAGCTACATATTGGTGTTTCTAAAAAACAGTTCTGGTTCCTTAACGGCTGTTTTGAAATTTCTTCCTATAACTACTTCTTTTCAAAATATGTACACATCATCCTGTTCTACTGTAGCAATTTATGAGGTACCCAAAAAATTGCATTTTGGTATCAGTTACATTTTGTGTCTATAATTGTTTAGATTCAGTTAAACGACCATCATTTGTAAGTAATTTTGAATTTTTTACATGAAATGAAACATATTGAAATAACACAGAATTATACAAAACAAAAATGAATTTTTTCACACTAAGTTAGTATAAATACTATTCCAGGTTTTGTTTACCTTTTATATATTATGTGTCTTTCCCTCCCGACCTTCAGAATTTTGTTTACTTTATCCATTTATATGATTATCATGCCAGACAATAATGATATTTGTCATTTTATGTGATAATTTTTTTGGGAAATCATCAACTATTTAAATGTTTTAAAAGTTTAAGTAGTGTAAAATCAAACATATTAAAATATTACTTGTCTAGCTCTTACTAAGAAGTATTAGATTTGTATGTTTGGTTTGTTTATTTAATTTTAAATATTTATTTGCCAGGCCATAAACCAAGAGTTGAAGTCAAGGAGGAATCAGCCAGCTTTTCCAATGGTATGTCAATTGATTATATTAATAAATCAGTAGTACAATTCAATTTTTATAATGGTAGATTAAGGTTCCGGAAGAGGCAAGGGGCGAGGAAGAGTATCATTGCAAAGGGAGTCTTACAAACATTCGCTCAAATTAGGTCACTCTGTGCACAAATGACTCATCGGACTGCAATCATTCGTTTAGGTTAGTAGTGGCACAGCCGAGTCTATGGTTATAAAAATTGTACTGTAACAAATATTTCTTAATTTCACAATTAAAAATTATTTGAATTTGAACTATCTAAAATTGAAACTTGAAGACAAGAATTCTATCAGAAAATAACTAAACTAAACAATAAAATTCTTGCAGAGGTCACCCCTTAACCCTTACTCTGGCCAATAGTTTTTCCTATAACAGCAAGCAATTTTTGACTAATTTGCATACTTTTGTTTAAAAATTGAAAAATAATTGTAAATGGTCATGAACCTACTTGTTTTGGGTATTTATGTTCACAATAAAGCAAGCTATCATTTAAACCTAAAAAATAAATTTGTAAATTTTGTTTGCAAACAAAGTATACCCGGAAAACTACAAAATATTTATAAATTAAAAATTTCCAGGTCATTGTTTTGTCCTAAATCTATTCTAGTTTTGGCAATTTAGGAGAACGAAAGGAATAAAAAAAATCTACTATTCAATGTACAAAAAAAGTGCATAAAGTGCTTTTTTGTAAAAACCCTCGTTTTTCTTATATGATATTCAATATTCTTACCTTCAAATCTTTTATACCTTTAACCGTTTAACTTTTGTAATAAGATTAAACAATTGATCAAACATGATTACAAATGAGTTGGTACTTGAACAACACTAGACATTTATATAACTCAAGTATACCTAAGCATAAAACTGCATTCTTCAAAAATCACTTGAAATACAATTCTATTCAGGTTTTTAATCCTCTTCCAGACATTATTAAAGAAATTAAAATAAATTCCTTATTTCTCAAAAGAGTAAAATCGTATCTTTTGGAAAAGTGTTGTTACAGTGTTGGGGACTTCTTGTAAAATAATAGACATTAATTATTTATAAGGCTTATTATTTAATTGAATAATTTAAGCTAAAAAATATGTGACTCATTTTTATAAAAGTACTCTGTAAAAAGAAATAAAGTTTGGTTTGATTTGAAGGGTAATGGGAGGCTTCAGAGTTTTTTCATAATCCATCTGTAAGGCATCTATAATGGTTTGATGGGTGGGCTCTAAATAGTTCTAATGTTTATCTATGAGGTGTCTATCAAGGGTGGGTGGGCTGGCTCTGAGTAGTTGTATTGCCCATCTGTGAAGCTCCTATCAAGGGTTAATGGGTGGGCTCTGAGTAGTTGTATTGTCTATCTGTAAGGTGTATACAATGGTTTGTGGGTGTGCTCTAAATAATTGTATTGTGTATCTATGAGGCATCTATCGTGGGTGAGCTCTGAGTAGTTGTATTGTCCATCTGTGATGCGTCTATCAAGGGTGGGTGGGCTGGCTCTGAGTAGTTGTATTGCCCATCTGTGAAGCTCCTATCAAGGGTTAATGGGTGGGCTCTGAGTAGTTGTATTGTCTATCTGTAAGGTGTATACAATGGTTTGTGGGTGTGCTCTAAATAATTGTATTGTGTATCTATGAGGCATCTATCGTGGGTGAGCTCTGAGTAGTTGTATTGTCCATCTGTGATGCGGCTATCAAGGGTGAGTGGGCTGGCTCTGAGTAGTTGTATTGTCTATCTGTAAGGTGTATACAATGGTTTGTGGGTGTGCTCTAAATAATTGTATTGTGTATCTATGAGGCATCTATCGTGGGTGAGCTCTGAGTAGTTGTATTGTCCATCTGTGATGCGGCTATCAAGGGTGAGTGGGCTGGCTCTGAGTAGTTGTATTGTCCATCTGTGATACGGCTATCAAGGGTGGGTGGGCTGGCTCTGAGTAGTTATTTTGTTCATCTGTGAAGCCTCTATCAAAAGTTGGTGGTCGGGCTCTCAATAGTTGCATTGGTTGTGAGTCTGTTAGACGTCTATCGAGGGTATGTGGATGGGTTCTGAGTAGTTGTATTGTCATGTGAGGCCTCTATCAAGGGTGAGTGGTTTGGCTATGAGTAGTTTTATTGCACTTCTGTGAGGTGTTTATCAAGGGTGGGTTCTGAGAAGTTATGTTGTCCATCTGTGAGGCATCTATCTAGAGTTGGTGGTTGGGCTCTCAGTAGTTGCATTGGTGATGAGTCTGTTAGACGTCTATCAAGGGTAGGATCTGAGTAGTTCTGTTGTCCATCTGTGAGGCATCTATCATAAGTCGGTGTGTGGGCTCTACAGCAGTTGTATTGGTCGTGAGTCTGTTAGACGTCTATCAAGGGTAGGATCTGAGTAGTTCTGTTGTCCATCTGTGAGGCATCTATCATAAGTCGGTGTGTGGGCTCTACAGCAGTTGTATTGGTCGTGAGTCTGTTAGACGTCTATCAAGGGTAGGATCTGAGTAGATCTGTTGTCCATATGTGAGGCATCTATCAAGGTTGGAAGGGTAGGCATTGGTACTTATTACTAATATTTAAATAATAATTATTGAACCTTAAACGATTTGTAACTTTGTAATATTTTTGCTTTTCAATATTTTATAACTTATTTATGATTTTCCAGACGATGCTAGCAAACAGGATTCAAACACCAATTTTTCTGAATTAAATTGGTTCAAGGCTCCAACTCTATGCGCAGTTAACATAGAAGATTTGGCCTTGCTACGGGAGGAACCAATAGGAGACACTCTAAGTTTAGTGAATAGATTCACGGATGAAGATGAAATATTTTACAGGTTATTTTATATTATTTTAACTAATGATGGCTTACTGACCAAGATAAAAATATGTTAAGAAAGTTTTAATATTGTATGTCAAGACTGGGTTTTTAAATGTTAGTATTATTTCATATTTTGTCCTGATACATAACAAATATGAGGAATGATATATTTAGGCATTTTTTTCTTTAATAGTACAGGCAATAACACTAAAAATAGTGCCCTGCCAAAGAAGGAGGCTGTTATTTGTGTCTATAGAAGTCATTAAGCCATTAAGCTGTTGATGAAACAAGCTGGATGAGCAACAACACATGTAACTGTACCGGCATGCATTCATGCATTATTATCTCTCAGCCATAGCTATAACAGACATTAAAATAACCCTCCTCAGGCCTAAGTAAATAATAATTTTTAAAATGCTGTTACCATACTTAATTGTAACATGTGAGCTTGAATAAGTTAAAATGTAAGTGCATCAGTAAGATCTTTCTTCTTAAATCATTGAACTCCAAGAGGCTTCATTGAAGAATCAGAAAATAGTGGAAGAGGCTATATTCTTTCAGCTCTTGAAAGAACAGATAACATTAGAATTCCAAAGGCAGTAAAGAGGAAGATCGTCCTGAGCCCCACACTTGTTTATCCTGACCCTTTCTTATCACTTCCTGCTGGATAAAAACACCTGATGGCAACATTCCATTCTGTTTACAACTCTATCACATTATGAATATGATTATGCTTCTAGTGTTACAGTGTATAATAATTAAAAGGTTTTTATAATGAGTTAAATATGTTAGAATTTCTTTGTTTAAATATGTTATTAATAATGCAAAACATTGCATTAAAAAAATAATAGTAAATATTATTGAAAAATACATTTTTAAGATAATATTCTGTTAGAACAAGACAACTCTTAATAATTTTTACTGTTTTTTTTTTTTTTTTTTTTTTTTTTTTTTTTTTTTTTTTTTTTTTTTATCAATAGTTATATTTTATTTTAACTATATTTTTATTTTTTGCAAAGTTTTAAAGGTTTAATATTTTCAATTGTTGTAAGCTTTTAACTTGTTTTTGATGCATATGCAACAGTGTTATATAACACCGTTTCAACTGGTGTACCATACTTTTCTTACTTTGAAACTATTGTACATCTTTATTGTAAAAATCAACTTTTTTAATTACAATATACATTCTATTATGTAATTTAAGCATGTTTTGTAATTGAAATCCAGTAATCCGGCTTTTTCACTAATCCAACACATAACCTGGTCTGAATTGTATCGGATTAATACTACTGTACTCACTTTTTGTTACTATTGGCTACATATTTTATTTTTATAATATAAAGTTTTTAAATGTTATGACTAGTGTTGTGCGATATCTCGAAAGTATATAATAAATAATAATAATAATAATAATAATTTATTTTTCCAAAATATGCATTACACTTTATACATTACAATTAAAAAACCATTACTTATTAACAGACATATAAGACAAAGTTTAACTAATTTATTTTTAAAGCTTATTAATAATAACTTATGTTATATAAATACTGCAATGTTCTTCTTCACTCTTCATACTCTAATCCAATTATCACAATTATCAATTCATATAGGACTAATTGGAAATACGAGAGAAGAAATCAACCGTCTCGTAATCTCTCTTTTTTTTTCTTTTTTTTTTTTTTGGAAAAATAAAAAATATGCACCTCAAATGCTAGGCCTGTTTGAAGGTTGCAATCTTATTTAATTTACTTTTACCATTTAGAGCTCGTAGTATTTTTATGAATTTGATTCTTGAATAATCTAACAAAACGTGCATCAATTAATGAATATTTCTGAATTGACTTTTTATTCCTATTGCTTTATTTATTTTTAATATTTTAATTAATTTTTTTAATTTAATTTAATTTTTTTATTTTTAATTAATTTGTTACTGTGGAATGTTCAAAAGGAAATCTACTTCCTCTAAACAAAGTAGCCATCTCTTCAGTCTTCTTGTAAATAGTTTTTTACTAGTTATATTTTTAATTTCATCTGGCATTTTATTAAAAATTCTTGGCCCAACAAAGTTGAAAGTTTTCGTAAAAAAGGTTGAATTTGGTTTTGGTATATCTTTATTATTTACACTTCTAAGTTTAGATCTAAGGTCTAAAACAAGACCATTTCCAGTTCTATTTCCGCTCTTTATAAAAAACATTTTCAAAACTTTAAAAACATACAGATTTTTAAGGGGTAATATATTTAGGTCTTTGAATAATGGCATTGTGTGTTCATATCTGTCCTTACTCTTTATTAACCTTATAAATTTCTTTTGCATTAAAAAAAAAAAAAAAAAATGTGTGTGTGTAAGTCAAGCTGATCTTGGCTGTTCTTGAGCTGGAAAAGATGTCAGCCATTTTAATTGTGTTCTTTTGCCTATATATTTATGAAGGAAGGAAATAATTTATATGAAAATTGCAGCTCTACTATCTGTAAGAAAAGTTTGGAGACTCGAGTTTGGATGCGTACACAGATTAAACTAACAAAGCTATTGTAATGGAACCTTTACCAATATTTTCACTGTTTTATTGTGCGTTGATAGGTGTCAAAAAAATTTTTTTGTAATTTTGTTCATATTTTATACTTCGTACCGAACGAAAAAGTACATGATTTTTCACTAATTTCAAACAAATCTTGACTTTTGAAAATCACTGACTAAATACCCGTTCATATATTTTGATGAAAATTTAATACGTGATTGGTTATGGTATTGAAAATACTTTATTAAAGTTTCAACATTTTTCTTCCATTAGAAAAAAGTTCTTGTAGATTCTATAAAACAACTTTTTCTAAGCAATGGGTGATCTGACGAGGTTGAACTTGACATTGTTGTAATAAGCTAATTTCACATATTTAACTACATACTTTGTTAACCTTTTACAGCCCAATGTGTATTTTGTAGCGATTTTTATTTGATAGCGAAGCGATGTTCACTGAAGCGAGAACGCTGTTCGCAGCGAGGCGCTCGGTCCTGAGTTATGTGTCAGGAATGCGCTGTTGCCAGGTGAACAACCCTCTTCAGGCTAAAGTCATGACTCACTGGTAAGGCCACCTCTGTAAAATATCTGGTAAATATGACTGTTGTCATCTGGTAAATATGACTGTTGTCTTTGAATAATGCATGACTCATAACCTGTACCTCTACTTAAAGGCACGCTGACACTTATTTTCTATATTCTGTGTGAGTTGTTGTCGAGTAAGCATCTCCCAGAGAACAGCCATACCTCCCAGAGAAGATTTTTCCGAGCAAGAAATTGTAATGATATTAAGTGCAATATGTTTTTTTAAGAACGAGGGTGAGAAATTGGGTGACAAACGCTTTCCAGTTTATCAAAAAACGAGAATGTGTTTAGGAATATCTTTGTCATTGGTGAAGAGGATTGGAGCAGAGTCCAACAAAGATAATGGAAGTTTTTCTCCGCCATCAAGGAAGAGACAGTGTGTGCAACAAGGACGGCCGAAGATCTGGTTAGATGACTTCACTCTTGGTGCTTTAAGAAGAACTATTTATGACTTCTATTTGAAAAAGATGTACCCTACATTAGAAACATTACTACATCAACTCAATGAAAACATGTTGGATTTCCCTTCAATGTCAAAAATGACACTACACAGAATAGTAAAAAAACTTGGGTTCAGATTTAGAAAGTTTAATAGGAAACCAGTGTTAATGGAGTCAACGAGGATTGCTGCTTCAAGACATACATTTTTGAGAAAAATTAAAGAACTGCTTGCAGCTGGCTACAAACTCTTTTTCACTGATGAGACGTGGTGTGGACAAAATCATACTTTGAAGAGTGGATGGCAGGAGCAGTTAATCGATTCTTTAAACAGGGATATCACTAATTACGACCAATATAGGATGCACATTCAACAAATATATGGATGGCGCGGAGGCTTTAAGACACCTTCAGGAGCTGGGAAACGAGTCATCATATTACATATTAGAAGTAAAGAAGGTTTACTACAAGGAGCAGAATTGTGTTTCATTGGAAAGAAGGGAACAAATGACTATCACAACGAAATGAACTCGGCCCACTTCGCAGAATGGTTTAGAAAAGTGTTGGGACTGTTGCCTCCAAGATCAGCTGTCATAATTGACCAAGCCCCGTACCACACGATGTTGGACCCATCAACCAAAAATCCCACGATGTAATGGAAGAAAGATGAAATAATTTCTTGGATGCAGACGAATAATATTCAACAACCTCCTACTGTTAATTCATACCAAAATATGACTAAAGCTGAACTGATAATTCTTGGCAGGCCAAGAAGACTCAAAATTACTTGAAGTGATTGCAAAAGAGATGAGACCTGATGTAGAGCTCCTTTGGCTTCCCGTTGCACACTGCAAACTTAATCCAATTGAGCTAGTTTGGGCATATGTCAAAGGGAAAATTGCCAGAGTTAATCTGGTGAATGCTAATGACAATGGTTGAAGCATGGACGTTTTGGTAGAATTGTGCAAGGATAGCCTACGCTCAGTAACACCTGAACTGTGGAAGAAGTGCATCAAGCACACTGAATAAATTGAACAAAATTACTGGGACAGCGATCAACTCAATGAAGACCTTCCTGAAGTAGAGCCAATGGTTTCAATTTCAGTTACTACTGATTCTGAATATCCGATGACAGTGATTATTCTGAAGAGGACGAGTGAAGAATGTTGAGGTGATTTTACTTTGTGAATTGAGTAGCAGTTTAAATCCTCGTGTATACTGTACATTGACTTTAAATATTATGACGTGGCCCTTCTTGGGCTGAGTATTTGTAAATAATGTAAATATTGTACATAGATATTTTGACAAATCCTTTTATTACAGGAATATAACCATTTTTAAACTTGCCATTGGAGGTCCACAGCCCTCATGAGAAATAGTATAAAAATATTGAAAACCAAAAATATAACATTATCTTTTCTTATACGAACCTGGATGACAGCTGGACTGGCAGCGACGTGGCAACACTGCAGTCCCGCCGGACACGTTACTGACGGCTCAGTGCACATCGCTTCGCTATCAAATAAAAATCGCTACAAAGTACACGATGGGCTGTAAAAGGTTAACAAAGTATGTAGTTAAATATATGAAATTAGCTTATTACAACAATGTCAAGTTCAACCTCGTCAGATCAGCCATTGCTTAGAAAAAGTTGTTTTATAGAATCTACAAGAACTTATTTTCTAATGAAAGAAAATTTTTGAAACTTTAATATAGTATTTTCAATACCATAACCAATCGCGTATTTAATTTTCATCAAGATATATGAACGGGTATTTAGTCAGCGATTTTCAAAAGTCAAGATTTGTTTGGAATTAGTGAAAAATCGTGTACTTTTTTCGTTCGGTACGAAGTATAAATATGAAAAAATAATACAAAACATTTTTTGTTGACACCTATCAACGCACAATAAAACAATGAAAATATTGGTACAGGTTCCATTACCATAGCTTTGTTAGTTTAATTTTTGTACGCATCCAAACTCGAGTCTCCAAACTTTTGTTACAGATAGTAATGTTTGGATTTGGGAATAAATTTACTATATTCTGAATCAGTAATATTTACATATGCATCACTGTTTAAATATAGGCCTAGACATTGATTACAAATTTAAAAGAAAGGGAATGTAATAATTACTTGGCAACAAGTAAACAGTGTTGCCAATCAAGTTTTGATCATAAACTCCATATTAACCATTAACTGTCACTGAACTTGATAACATTTAAATTATTATTTAGACCCTGCATCGAAATACCAAAATCTACAATTTTACTTACGTTTTGGAAATTATTACAGTACCTCAATACAACTATTGTTATTTAAAATTGTCTTATAAAACAAATATATAGCTGAAAATAACATAACGTAACCAGCAGTAACAGAACAATTAGTCATAAAATCAGTCCTACTTGAACTTATCATTCATTACAGTAATATATACAGAATATTTTTACTTTTAGTGGCTAGAATTTTGTCTCTCGAATTTTTCTTCAAAGAACCTTAACCTATGGGACGGAATTGAATAGTTATTTTTTGAAATTTTAGTGAAAATCCCTACCAGTGGGATAGTGTTTGGAGTTTGAATAGTATAGAAAATACATTGATAAATATAATTACTGTAAACAGTCATTATGCCTAGTTCCGTAAACTAATCCTTCACAGACTCTTGCCAATTCAATTGCAACATAATGTAAATTGCATGTTTCTGCAGTATCAAAAGTTTGTCCAGTTTAGTTTGTGAGGTTCCTCCGTAGATACTTAATCCAAAGATTAATGTGTGTAAATTAAGTCAAAGTAAACCTTCTCTCAACCCCCCTATTCACATATACACGTATGGTGGTTATGACCTACACATACAAGTACAGTGATGATGGCATATTTGTTATTTGTTAAATGATAGAGAAATTGTATACACGTGTTATTTACATATTTTTTGTTACGCTTCAGATCAGTTGTGATCATGGGTGAAGCATCGTTGTTACTTGAAGGTACACCAGCAGACCATATGAAAGCTGCGGAGAAACTGATGAAAATATTGGGTGAAATGAGGTTGGAAGGTCCAAAGGACTCAGATTTAGTAAAGTGTGCTGAATATTTTGTCCAACTGGTGCTAAGAAAGTTATGGAACAATATTGGGCAACCAAAATCCAAGGTAATGTGCGTTTTCAGAAAACTGTTTGCATGTTAACCATTCCCACAGTAAATAGAAATTCTTTAAACTTGCATGTAGCACTTAGCTAGTTAAAAAATTTTTATTACTATGGCACGAAAAATAGTAGAAATTGGAGTGTAATGATGGTGTGTTCTGATTGTGAAAAATGAGAGAATCCTTTT
>JAQJVL010008333.1:0-20177 GCA_035578905.1 Stictocephala bisonia
GTTTTACCAACTAAATGATGTTATTGTTTGCTGCATCAGATTTTTAGACAAATCATTCATATTTCAATGAATTTCTATTTGACACCATTACTGGGCAAAAGTGAGGAGTGGGGCTTTCACTTCTGCAACAGGCTTAAACGACACTGCAGTATCGGATATGGATACTTTCACACATATTTGTTAGGGCTTATCTAGCCCGAGCCTAATAATACAGTGAACACACACTTTCGAAATACTTAGAACTACACAAATTATTATTATTTCAGCCCTAAACCTATTCTAGCTTATTTAACTTAATTTATTTGATTTTAAATGTAACGGTATGATATACTTTGATAAGTAATTAATAAGAAATATGAAGTTATGGTTGAGGATAACTGATAGTCAGTCGTCAAAATGTGTTGTGTAATGGATTGATTTACTTCTGACGTCCCTCGGTGGACGGACTTTGAAGCTCTGATGGTATTATTATTACATCCCGTATTGCAAATATTTATTATACGGTCATAGTATTTCAAACTGACATTTTGGTACCAGTTACGCCAGATCTGTAGTCTTGAAATACAATCTCGACGTAAAAGACGCACACTTATCAGATTATATCACTAGCCGGTATCCTTGTTGGACAGACTGTGGTCTTCATATCCATAATATTATCATTACAGAAAACTACTATTATTTTTTTTTTTTTTTTTTTTTTTATTTTTTTATTTATTTTTTTACAGCCAATACACGATTAAACGCTGTTGGTACAGCGCTTACGCCAGATCGGGCCTGGTTTCTGCTTTAAGAATCGTGTGTCTAAGATGTGCGAGAATCCTGATAGGTCTAACGAATGGCGAACACGATGGACGGCCTCCGAGGCTCGTACATTATTAATACAGCACGGAAAATTAGGAATAATTGTCATTCACTTATAGTATATTAATTGATCGACATTTTGATACGATTAGGTTGGAACGGACGTGAGATAACAGAATAGTCGGCCGACAAGGACGTTCCGAGTAGGCGGATGGTTTAGGCTTCGTCCTCGGTGTCTTCGTGTGGACCGTTTTTTAGGGGGGGGGGCCCTGGATAGCTCCTAATGTTACTATTGTACTGCAAGTAGTTTTAAGTACGTTATAGTATATTAATTTTTAGACATTTTGGTACTGTTACGATGAGAGTTCGGGGCGTCAATTAATTAAAATCTCGGTAGTCAATTTGTTTAACATTGAACGCTAGTGTATAGTCTTATATTTAAATTAATTTTGTATCGTAATGAGTAGGAACAAATAAACGCTGTTGCAAATTAATTTCAAAGCTAATATCAAATATTTTCATATAGGGTAACAGTTCAAACTATTATACTATGTGATTATAACCATAATTTTATATGTGAAATGCGAGAGAAATAGTTAGTGCTTTCTGGTTATTATAGGCATTAAGAATTTTGTCTGTAAAAAACAGTAAGTTTAAAATTGATCGAAACAAACTTTATTAGACGAACTAGATCGTCTTGTCTTAGAATAACGTAGTGGGGTTCGTATTAATGGTTGACGATAGATATTTAGTAATTTTGATTTGCCCTTCGCTAGTGGCGTAGCCTAGGACTCGATTACGGGGGGGGGCTGGCCACCGGAGGGGGGTTGGGGGGTATGGCCACCCCCCAGAGCAAAGGGGGGTCCGGGGGTCCTCCCCGGAAAATTTACGATTTTTATAGCGCTTAACGCTATTTTAGAACCATTTTCAGCCTTCAGTGTCACAAATATCTTTGTAAATAGTGAAAAGTAAAAGATTATGTATTTTTTAGTTTTCCCCTTATGCATATAGAAAATTTGAAACTCAGAAAATTTGCAATAAAAATTGTCTTATTTAAAAGTTACTGTCTGTTGTATATGTATTTAATTTAATATGTTTGGGTTTTCAATTTTAATTTCTTTTTCTTCATTGATTACACAAATAAGTTAAAACACTTGTTGAACTTAAAATATAATAAATAATACAAGATAATTATAAAAGGATAATAATGACTTAGGCCGTTAGAATATTAAACTGTATGGAAGATAACTGTATTATTATATTAACTAGTGATGGGCCGATTCCAAAATTTCTTGATTCCGATCCCGATTCCAAAATTTGGGACTCGATTCTGTACTCGATTCCGATTCCTTAATAATAAGTACTATTGAGGATGAAATCATAATACTACATTTCAATTCAATAAATATTAAGCACTTTTAATAATAACTGTTACTATAATAGCAAAATTTAATTAGTGAAATCAATTACAAAAGGGGACATTTTAAATGACAATAGGCATTTAGTAGCCATATATAATGAAATCAACTTTAAATACTGAACAAATAATAAATTCAAATTGGTTAGTAAGAATAAAGAAACTGAATAAACATTCAAAGGCAATACATCTTAGCTGGCCAGTAGGCTATAGTAAATTAATTAAAGTTAAAAGTTAAGTAAATACTACTTAACACGTCATTACACGCCCCCCTTTTGTTACACAACTACACGCCCTACGGCAGTTTCAATTTGCTCGCATTTTGTAAAATTGGCTGTAAAAGCTATTACAGGTTACACCTACTCTCCAAATATCAAGTTGTTAGCCTATCTCTATTAGTTTATAATACTTACATATTTACCTATTAAAATTACAGGGAACATGTTATCGGATAAAAAAATTATATTGATAAAACAATGTAAAATGACATCATTATGGCAGTATCGCGGCTACACGCACGTTAGCAATTTGCCGATTCTACACTGCTCTGTCGTTACGTATGTACACGCCCCGTGAGCAAATTGCCGCAAATTATTCTATGGGGGTTTATAATAAAATACAGGAGAAATATGAACAAGATTTATACTTTATTGATTAAAGACACCAAAGGAGATGACAAGGCTATATTTGTATGTATAAAATGCATAATTAAAAAACAACTTAAAGACGACACCTATTAACCGTTAACTTAAATCCTCATTCGGTATTTTTCTCATCCGTATGAAGTCATTTTACCTCACGTTAACACTACAAAATACTATAAGCTAAATACAAATACAATATATTTAATAAAATCACAAACACACGCCCGTTAGCAAAATGCTCACTGAATTGCTCTGTGTTGAAATGGAGCAGGCTGATAACTGGTTTCACCCAGTTTCCTGCGTATTAGGGGGAGTGAGGGGTAAACATGGTGGCCCAGCCCCTCCCTTACCTCAACGACGGAGATATTTAAGAAAAATCTAACTCTGCGGCAAAATGCCGCCGGGGCGTTGTAATGACGTGTTAATACAAATAGAAAATGAATAGACATAATATCTTAGACAAAACAATAGAATAGAATAGAATAGCACTTAATATAATGATCAGCTATATAAGCACATATTATTAATAACTTAAAACAGTTAAAACTAAAAAACTATAATATCCAGAAACAAACAATTTATAAAAATTAAATCAATTATGGGTGCTTAACAAGCAACTAATGATTTTTAAGTTTAAGGGTATGAGAAATAATTACAAAGGGGACATTTAAATGACAATAGGTAGGCATTTAGTAGGCCTATATATTATATAATATTATATATAATATAGTATATATATATATATATATATATATAATATATAAAAAAATAAATAAATAAAATAACACGTTAGTAAAAAAAAAAAGTGATCAATGTGAGGTCACTCGACCAGCCTCAAGCAGGCTGCTCTGAAAACCGCTGGCTTCTAGCTACATCCAGATAATAAATCTAGCTACATCTAAATAAATCAGATGTATTTTAACATGTAAGTTTAATTTGACATTACAACAAAAAGTTCTTGAAAACTCAACACTTGATTTTCAAAATTTCTCATAACAGAAGTTTTCGATTCGGTTTCTTGGCCATTTCATCGAGCACTTGATCTGTAGAGAACGGTACTGGATAGTGTATTGACATCAGAGCAAGACCGTTGAGTCGTTCATTCTCCATAGAGTTTCGAAGGTAGGTCTTTATTCTTTTAAGACTTGAAAAGGACCTTTCTACTTCACAAGTCGAAACAGGCAACGTAGCCAACACTTTCAGCAAGTAATTGATGTGAGCATAAAAGTTTATATCACAAGCGTCCAAAATTGTCATGATGGTTGAGGTCTCTCTGCTTTGGGATTTTACACCATTTGTGACACCATAAAATGTACTCACTTTCAACAGCACTTTGTGATGCCTTTTCTGTGTAATAGATTTCCAGGGATTTAAGCTTTTTACCTCGGCAGGGTTAGTATTTTTGGGTGACAAAATGTCAAAAGCTTCTAGGACACGTCTATTTTTGGAGAATCTGTCTTGAAGTCCTTGGATTAAAGCGTCTAGACAGGGTAGAAACACTATTCTGCGATAATATTCTTCGGGAGTGCTGTGAGGTACATTTCCTCTTTTAGTTTGTTTAGCTGCTTGTCGAGGAACTTCAACTTTCGAACTGAAAACCTCTTGCATAGTTTGTTCAGCTTTTGCGAAAAAGATCTGAGAACTCTTTGAAAATGTAACCTCGGGGTCATTTTCCTTTTCTTTCCCATTACGTATGTCATTTAGAAGATCGACAATGTCGTCTGTATACTTCACAGCTGAGGATAACTCAATATCTGTCTTTTGGAGATATCTAGCTAGTGGCAGAGTGTTATTGAACACAAATTCACAACATACAGGCCCACGACAAATCCTCCCTTTTCTATCGACGAAAGAAGAGTGGAAGCCGAAGAGGATACAGTACGAACACTTGTAGACAATTCCCCAAACTTTCTACAATGGCAGGGAAAAGCTCAAACAAAGTCAGTAATTGCAACTTGTCGTTCAATAAATCTTGTTTGGCATAAACCTGTCAGACGAGTTTTCTTGGATTCAGGTAGAAGACTTGATATTTTATATTTTAGCAATCATTGGCAAGAGCATTGTTTTCTAAAAAGATTCGTTATTTCCCCAACTAAACCCAAGCAGTTTCTTATGATGGGCACGTTCATAGATTGATTCAGGACCAGATTTAGTCTATGAGCGGCGCAAATGAACATAAATAGCCTTAGGATACAGCTCCTGAATTCTTTCGTGTACACCACTAATGTGTCCACTAAAAGTGGAACAGCCATCATAACCTTGGCCGATCATTTTGTTCATATTTAGTCCCAAACTGTTGCAAATATCTAAGATAACCTTAGAAATATTTTCTGCTGACAAATCGGTTTAAGCTAGTGAAGCACAAAAAAATCCTCTCTCATAACTGGCTGAAGGTCGTTGGCAAATATCTGACGCAAAAGGAAAATTGCTCTTTGCCAGAAATGTCCAAAGTTTCATCGCCCAGAATTGAAAAACACTCTGCTTCATTTATCGATGTAACTATGTGTTTCTGGATCAGGTCTCCACATATATTAATAATTTCGTTTTGAATTTCCGGGCTTGTGTAGGATGCATTGCGATGACTTTGTACAAGATGGTTCTGTAAATCTTTGTCTGTATTTGCCTTAAATCTAAGGAGAGCTCGAAACTTACCTTCCTTGTCCACAGGTTTTTTCCATGGTCACAGGACCACTGTCCCTGTGACCTCTTAGAGGTATTTCATTTTCACCACAAAAATACTATAGTGTCTATTATGTGTTTTAGGGCAGCCCTATTTTGTTCTTTCTCTTTTTTTCTCTTAGTATCCAGCATTGTCACTACATCATCGTTTTCTCCTTTGGAAATTTTTAAAAAGTGTTCTGCCGCCACACAAGAAAACTTATGATAGTCAGTATTTTGGTGATATGTAAATTTGTCAACAGCATCTTTCCATTTTTTGAAAGGTGCCGTAATCAGAGAGCCTACTTTTGATTCGACCCTTTACCCACAAAATCTTTGCCAAATGACCACACACCACTTACAGTAAGCTCCATCTTTAGCAGCTGAATACGAAAGCCATGACCATCTATTCAGCCAGTTTTTCTGAAACTTAAGTTTTTTATTTTTAAAATCAGTGGTGGGAAAAACGAATTTCTCGTCAGGAACAAAAAGATAGTTTATCGTCCTTTGTTTCAATTTGTATGCTGATCTGGAGCTAGAACCTTTTCATTTGAAAAAAGAGCATCCGAAACAGATCCTATATCTATAGATATTATGCTTACTGGTATCGTTGTGGTTCCAACAGACGAGTCAGGTAAGATGGGCGTTTTCTTCTACAGGAAGAGTAGAACTAACAACAACTGAGGTGTAACCGGAACTTCGGGAACTTTATCACTTTCATCAGTCTTGGCACACTTTCTGAAAAATGTATCTATTGTTTTCGTTTGTCTCTTCATTTTTAAAACGAACAATAAACTAAACTCTAAACAAACTCTCAATTATTAACACAGAAGAAATGAAGAAAGCACATATCAATGAAACTGAGATGGTCTGAACACTTGTAAAATGGCGACTGGCGACGGCTGTCGGCTGCGGTAACATGAGACAGGTGCAGTCGGCTCAAGGTCAACTTATCCGACTATTTACGGTTTCGACCGAACCAGCCCGAGCTCTTACGTTCTACCGAGTACGGACGAACTCTCCTGAGTCCCGATCTCTCTTCCACAGCCGAGTGCAGATGTCTGCCGTCTATTGGTATCTGATAGGCGGTATTTAGTCCTCGAAGAATTGTATGTTTTATTATTTATTTGTTACTGTGAATTTATTTATTTATGTAGTTTATACACGTAGTTATACATATGTACAATGCTTGTTAATACATATATTGTACGTGTACATTTTCCTTTTACTTAAGGGGATTCGTCACCCATTTCAAACAATTTATTTTTTTGCCCATTTACGGGTGCTGGATCCCCTTAAATAAGATAATCTGCCTTTTCCCTTAAATTTCGGGGGGGGTCCGGACCCCCAGGACCCCCCCCTTGGCTACGCCACTGCCTCTTCGGTATAAAGCGTGGGGTTCGTATAGGTTTATAATCACGTGAGTTCAGCGCCGCTTTGTGTATCGGCCAATCCTCCGTGCTTGCCGTGTGAATCCTTCAGTCATCGCGCTTCTGTCTGAATTTAAATTCTTATTTACCGTAGGAATTTAAACTTTTTTTGGTTTTGGGGGTCTTCCGGGCTCAAGCCAAAACATCTCCTAAATCCACCACTGAACTTGATTATGGTAGATCTACCAATGTTCACGGGCATATCATAGTTGCGAATAACTCAACATAACTCACAAATAAGGGTTATGAAAAGGTATGAAAACAAACAAGTAGTTGCTTTTAAGACCCCTCCCTACGTGGGTGACGCGACAAGAGCAGCAAATTTTCAAACCAATGTTAATGTATTAGAGCGTCCTTAGTGGACGAAGGAGCGACACTTGTGTGCGTTGCAATTCGAGCGTACTTTGTAGCTACAAACAAGCTTGTATCTTGTTGTTGCTGTCGCCCGCAAAGTGAAGCTGCTGTCACTGGTGTAGCTATGTCGCCCGCGAAGCTCGCGTGGGACAGACGCGCCGCAGCGACACCAGCGTTTACAGCGACAGTGATTGACTGTTGTGTTCAGTTTCTATACGTACTTTCATTATGTCTGTGGAAGAATTTATTGCTACAGTGCAAAAGTATCCTTCACTGTGGAACATGTGCCATATGCACTACCGTAAGAAGTTAATGAATGAGATTATGGTCAAAGGTCGTAGAAGAATCGCATGGAAATGTTAAGTACTTTTCCTTTCTTGTAAACAATAGTAAATTGATGGATCATTACATGAAGCCCCTAAAGGCAAAGTGGACTAACCCCAAAAAGTAAGTTTTGAGATATTAAGTGCTAAAGTTAAAAAATCATATCTTAGGTCAGAAGTTGATCTGGATTGTGATTTTTTGTAATCTGACAGATTTAACCCATAGAATTATACTGTTTGGTAAATTATTTAAAAAAACACAATATTTCATTTTCAAAATGGCTTCCAAAATTGAGTAGTCCGTTTTGCTTCCATGTCCATTGTGGGTTAGTCCATTTTAACATTAAGGTTAGTCCATTTTACTGTTACACCTAACTATGTAAGACCTACATAGAGTATAAAGGAGAATAGAGCAGAAAAATAAAAGGCATGTCACAGTTTAGTCCATTTTGACAACAAAACACTTCACAACAAAATGACATTTGGATTAACATTGTTCATTAGAATACATTGTTCATTGGGGGATAGTCCAAATTTGCACTTAATTTGTGGGTTAGTTCATTCTGCCTAGAAGATGTGTGATAATGCATTTTGGACTAAACATTTTTTTGTTCTAGAAAAAAAATACAGCTGATAGAGCTTAGCTTGTTTTACCATTAGATAGAGCTGGTTTTTCTTCACCAGCAGGTATACCAATATCAAAATTGAAAATTTGTGGATTAGTCCACTTTGCCTTTAGGGGCTTCACATATAAGTTTACCATTATATATTAGTACAAGGCATACAAATTAGTAATAAGATTCTGCTAAATGAACATTTTGCAAAAACGCTCGTTCAAATATTACAAGTCAATATGAAATCAATACTTTTTTAAATTTTTAAATATAACTATATTCAAACTTGTAACGATCATTTCAGCAACTAATAATTATTTATACGTATTACAGACTATTATTTATTCAACAGCAACTAACCAAATTATAGTAGACTTAAATGTTGTTTGCTAAGGAATGCTTTTACATATTGCATAAGATGAACATTTTCTATAAAGATGATGGAACTCGCCATAACAACGATCTTTCTTTAAAAGTAATGTTCTTTTCACAGGTCGCCTTTCTTTTCAAAGACGCGTACCCAAACACTGAACTATCTAAAAGTATCAGCTTCCTTATTTTCTTCGAGACTGTTTCCAGACATTATTAGCAATCAGTGTCGCCCGCAACACCAGTCCACGAAGGACGCAAAAATCTTCCAAATATGGATAATCCCAGGGATACGCTGGAAACGTTTTTGTCGTTTTTCTCGCGTCGCTCCTGTCGCTCACGTAGGAAGAAGGGGCCTAATAGTAAGATTCGTCTCTACAGTAGTTTCTTGGCTGTTGCAGCTAGAAAATCAATGGATAAGGTAACCCCTTATCACATTCTATAGACGAAAGGGAAAGGAATGCTGACATGATAGCCGAACAAAACAAAAACGACTTCTTCAGAATAAGTTTAAATAGTTTTGTTGTGTTTGATTCCAATATGTATAGTGGTTTACTCATACTGTCTTTGATTATTGTTTATGTATTTCTTTTTATGTAGATTTATGTATATGTGTCTGATTCATGATTTTGAATCCCTCCATTTTGAGAATGACAAATGTGGTACAGTATAGCGAAATCGATTACCATTAATTTTGTAGTTTCTGAATTAATATTGTTTTAAATTTCTGTTTTGACATTCACTTGTTTTTTATTCTACTGCACTTGAAATATATTAATTAAAAAACAATATAGCTTATTTAATCATTTGTCTTATTATTGAAATATGATGCGTTGAATCGGTTGACTGCCATAGCTAGGAGATCACTAAATCATGACAGTCTAGCTACCAGATATGAAACCCACCTCTACGTACTGCTTTCCATTTGAGCAGATCAAACTTCTCGCCCAGTACAAACAAGCTGGGCCGTGGCGTGGAATAGTTTTGATGGACGTAATAAGTTATTAATGATCCATCAATACCTGTAGGTGGAATGAACCTCCCTCGTAGCACAGAACTGTGTTATTAGTGAGGACTTTTTAATCCTACTGGGTTTTCTTACTCGGGTGCCGAACTTTTTGTGTTATTTAAAATCGCTATCTTTTGCCATCTAATATGCTCCAACACTTTATTAAACATAAAATGCATGCGCTATCATTCCTATTTGCACATATTTAACACTTTAATTTAGTATTGTAAAGATATTTGTACTAATTGTCCTGCAAGAAAGGTATTTACTTCTGGTAATATTTAAAATATCAAACATAAAATTTACATTTATCAGATCCTTTCCCAACACAGTTTTTTTGTGTTGTGGATTTTTTGTTCAACTAAGTTCTCTATTTTTTTGTGATAAGAGTGATTCCTTAAATATATGGTTTGGGGCAATCAATTTAGTTCTCTATAACCTTTAAAGTGATGTATCAAAGGTATATGCTTCCATAAGAAATATTGACGATACCCTAAACAGGACGTCCCCCGTTAGTGACACAAGTAAACATTGTTCAGAAAAGTAAATGCTCAATCTCTATCACGAATATGAAGTTTCAAATCTATAATTCGATGAATAAAGAATGTATTTAGGTGTATCCAGGAATAATAAACACCCTGCGTATTATAATAATAAGGGCAAACTATTTAATTTGATTTATTAAAAAGTGCGAGACTTGAGCTTTATATAAATAATCTCACATTATATTCAATTTTATAAAATTTCCAGTTTACATAGTGGCCAATGTCTGGTGAAGTTGAGAATGTCTCTCTGGTGAGGTTGAAAATGTCTCTGGTAGGGTGAGGTTCAGGATTGTGTTGTTGTGGATGAGGTCGGTGTACTGAGGATGAATACCATGCTTGAAGGTGGTGAGTGGTATCGACACAATCTGCCACAAAAATAAATAAAACACAAATGAAAATCACTTAAGTATTCAAAAGGAATTTCTGTTATTAACTAAAAATAATCAGCTATGATTTTTAATTTAATAATAATGATGGATAAAACGTTGGTTTGATGTGATATTTTATTTAACGCCGGTTGATTTAATTTTTGTTTGAAGACAAAACTATAGTTACAATTTTCAAAAAATATATAGATAGCGAAAATGAAGTCGTTTTAAAATACCTAAAAAACGTTGGACTCCTTGACTTTATTCTTTTGTATGCAAGATAATAACGAGAAATAGTGTTTAATTAAGTTATTTAACAATTAAAATATAATCACTGTACCGTTTAACCAACCTATACTATGGAGAAAACAGATTACGATAAACTTTAAACAAAACCATGTCTTCTTACAAATAATTACAGGTACACACAATTGTAAAAAGAACATAATTGTTTCAAAATTGTGAGTACGTGTAAATAGTTTGTAAGAAGACACGATTTTCTAAAGATTCTATCATAATCTATAAGCATTTAAGTTTTTAAGGTGTTTCTAATCTATATAAAACGTCTACATACATCGGTTATTTAAAAGTAATACAAGAAAATCTTAGTATTATTTTCTATTTCAATGCAATAACTTTATTTTACGGATGATTTTGAGAAAAATATGATACAAACCTATTTTTCTCTTAGGGATACACCCCCACAAGGCACTAGTCTCATTAGCTTGACGCTCTCCTTTCTCGAGGGAGAATGAGATTCAGAGCCTGGCAGGTGCCCACTGTCAGAGATGAAGATATGAAACATCTTGACCTGAAAAATATGAAAACGCGCATAAATGTCTTGCAAAGGCCTGTAAATTGTACATTTACAGTAACCAAAAAATTTTTAGTTTAAATTGTTTGGATTTAAGGTTAATGTTAATTGTCAAATTAATTTGTGTTAATTGATTTTTCTTTATATTAATGTAATCAACTGGCACAAGCACGGTAACTACTGTCGGTACAAAAATTATGTGAACTGGAGTTTGAAAGTTGTTTGTTTGCTGAGAAATGAACAGGCCTTGGAAAATCCATCGTTTTCCTCGTGTAATTATATAAAGAAACATTTTTAAATTTTATTATTTTAAGTTTAATAATTGTTTTCCAATATGGAACAAAAAAGTACTCGCACCGGACTTTGAACTAGTTTTCACTGTGCATCAATAAAATAAAAAGTATAAACTTGGTGCACAGTAAAAACTAGTTCTCAAATTTCGGCACTGTTTTGTGTTCCAACTAGGATAAAAATTACTAAAACATAATAAAATTTCAAAATTGATAATTTATAACGTATAATTATAGGAGGAAAACTGTGATGATATTTGATTTTTCTTGGGCACCTTTCTTTCTTAGAAACCAACTTTAAAACTCGAGTGTACATAATTTCTGCGTCGACAGTAACTACAAAGTAATTAAAACCGGAACAGTACTGTCTTTAGTCTTTAAGTCATCAGATGTGGGGTACTTATTCCTCTCTGATAGTTAACAAAGTTGCCACCAGGTAGTGTCGTTGTAGTAGTCGAGTCGTCGGATGCTTAATACTGTAAACAATTTGATAGTTAAAAGGTGTAATTACTTTTCTGTTAAATGCATTAATGCTCTTTAAAAATAATAGTTATTTTTTCACATATTTGTAGTAATTGTAGTTTTCAAATTAAATACCTGTTTTATTCTAATAAAATCATTTTACCGTCTCGGTTCGATATAGAACAATTATGTGTTACTAGTGCTTGCAGAACTAGTAGATATTGTTTTTTTTATTTTTTTATTTTACAAACCAATTCTCACAATGCCAATTGGCGAGTTTACTCGCCAAAAGGATTATTATCATTTAGGGATGGGAAATGTAGTTCATCAGACGGAGTTAGTTCACTCCGGAGTTATAATGACTCGGAACTAGTTCCGCGGAGTAGTTCCAACTCCGAACGTCGTTCCAGTTCAACGTGGAGCGAAGCTCAAGTGAGTCGTTCCGAGTGGATGCGCGCGCATCACGTACTTCACTCCTTTGTTTGATCGTTCCAACAACTCCGGAACTATGTTAGTTCCATGGAGTGGGGAGAGATACGTCGACACTGCAGCCGCTCTGACAGTGGTTTGCGCGCGCATCTCGTTCTCACTCCTTTCTGTTGATAATGATAGTTCCAAAAAGATAGAAACTAAACATATGATTTTTAGGTTATATCCAGCTAACAATTTGAATTGTGTATTTTATTTAATTATTTTACAAAGAAAAAGTATGGATGTCTTATGAATTTTCCAGCAGAAAGTAAAGTATTGTATATTTTATATGCGTATATTTCATAAACATATAATACTCATTTATTCTAGTTCCGAAATGAACTAGTTCCGCACTAGCACTCGGAGTTGGAGCTGTAACTCCTTAACCGGAGTAGTTCCTTTGTTGTCGTTCACTCCGGAGTTACCCATCTCTATTATCATTTATTTATACATTTAATTTACATTAAAATATGAATTAATCTAGAAAGAAGAGCAGAGCAATGAAATCTGTACCTAAAAATAACATATTTGATCGCAGTAAATTATTATGAAGTTATATGACCTACAAAGTGATTTTCGAGCATATCCATTTCATTGAATAACAATTCCACATAGACATGAATTGGTATTTTTGTAAATATCCTCGATAATATATTAATATGACATAAATTTAAAATAATAAAAATTTTCTTCTACTCTCTAAAACTTATTTGAGGTTAGGTGGAAGAGGACTTCATAGTCCTAACTTCGCTCAAATTTTTTGGACGATCGGAATCAATTTTTTTTCTTGGTGTTTGAGAATCAAAGCCAAAAACATTCTATTAATTAGAATAACTTAAACTATTATAAATGTAAAAATAATACATGAACTTCCTTTAAAACATTATAAGAAATTTACAAATTGTAGTAACCAATAACGAAGGAATTTTCTATCTCTAAACTCATTGATTGGACATATTTACATAATCAAATCAATTATTCTACCCTAATTATTAATTACGGCACTCATCACTGATATACACAAATATTAATGTCTACTATCTATCATGGAGTACTTCAAGCTGCAAATTTGTACAACCTGCAACACTTTCCTTATCAGTTAAATTAATTGAAACTATTTAAACACTAACAAATCATGTCCAGCTTTCATATTTTCATAGGCTAAAATGGTGGTAACTATAGATTTCATTTAAATTGTTGAATAACTAAAATTTAAATTGTATGAGCATTTTTTGTTCCCCCTGAGTATCTAAGGCAACCCCTGCAAAGGATTTAAATGGTTAATTTTATGCGACTGTCAGCTTGAACTGTCAAATCTCGATTTTAAAAATTTAACCAGTTGTTAGCAAAATTGATGTAATATTTTTAAAATTCCAAGCAGGTATGGAATTTGACGTTTTAAAATAAATTAGCTGATTCAGACGATAAAAAAATCAGCTGTTCCTTTACTTTTTTGCTTTAAACCGCTCTTAACTGATGTTATTGTACATGGAAACAATTAGTAGGAGCAATAATTATTTTTTAATATTATTTAGTTTTGTTTTTTAGTTATGTTAGAGCATGATTCATGCAACAAAAAAGAAAATACTTAATAATCTACTAGATAAGAAACGATTCAGGCCTGTATCAAAATATCAAAAGTGATATTAGGCCAGATAAGTCTTCCAGTTTTAGTTTTAAACGATTAAACTAAACCATTGTTTTATAGCAACAGGGAGCCTTTTGGAGCAAGTTGTACATTGGTCTTTGGAGTTTATCAGCGGTCGACATAGTGGTGTGACATGCATACGCTCTGATTTGTGTGTGACTGCAACACTGTACCCCTCACCCAGTTGTCTTTTTTGCGAACAAGTGTAAAAGTCATGTAGCTTGTGAACACACCAAAATTCCAGTTTGTGTACGTAATAAAAATATACTTGAGTAGTGTGGACAGTGGCCACCTCAATGATATTCCTGTTTTCGTACACTATTTATATAAAACATGTCAAAAGACCCACTAACTTTACATTTGTATTACTCAAAACTCCGTTTTTGGACGTGTTTAATACAAGGTGGACATGAACGTTTCTGTATGTTTTATTTTTTGACTTAATTTCAAAAGTATATACTACTATCAAACAAAATTGTTATACTTGTCCTAAATTCAACTCTATCTTGGCTTTTAGTGGTAGGAAAATCAATCGCTTGATCACGTTATTATCCTTACAAAACCAATAGTTATGATATATATACTATTATAAACTTAAGATTATACAGCAATTGCGAATTGATTTGTATTTGTAGTGGTTTAGTTTGAATTAAGCTTTTATCCTTATTTTGTATTTTTTCACAAATTCTGTTTATGTAGATAAATAATCTTGATTTAGTGTTTCTAAAATCCCTTGACTCAACGTAGCAAAATAATAGATCTATATAATGTGAAAACGAGTGATCAGTAACCTGCGGCCTAAAGTTTGCAAATTAATAAATTGTAATTAAAAAAGTGGAAGCCTAAGAAAAACACAATTAAATAAGCAAACAAAATTACAGTAAAAACATTTTAAATCTGTCATTTTAAAAAGGTTGAAAAGTATTTATGAGAAAAGGTTCTTACAAACTTGGTTTCAAAGCTGGTAGTAGGCGGCGGCACTCCGTTCGAATGTGGTAACATTGCACTCTTTCCCGGCACTGATCAGCTAATTTTTCAATATATGCACAAAATTTAAGACATAGTAGTCGTATTTCAGTAGTAACTGTGTTTTGCACCCAAAACACCCGCAGGCCAAATATATAATGTTGTAACAACGTGGCTGGAAGAGTTAATTGTCATGAAGGGTAGATCGGGGACATCGTCAATCATTAGGCTGTTTGTTTACTGTCGTTCAGTAAAGAAATATTTTGTTATTGTTGTATTTTATAGAGTGATATTTCTGTAATGCGTTCTTTTAGATTTCCTAGTAAACTACCATAATTATCAATTAATTTAATTGGCTACGATTCATATTCCATTTAAAGGTTTTGAGAGAACAAAAAGCTAAAGTTTAGGCCCAGTAATTTAAGGTTTATTGAAATCAATTAAAATAGACTATAAATGTTTCAATATAGTATTGTAATATACTGCAAAGTAAATTATATATTTTTACAGTATAAAAAGAATAAATTAACGATGAAACCACTAAATAACAGTAGATTTCTAGGTACTCTAAATCTGGTAAATATGCATACACAACATCACCGCTCGCTTACCGGATGTGCAACAATATGTATGTTTTTGAAATTTGTTAATGATGGAGTATCATATGAGGGAGACAAAGGTAGTTGGACATTTGCCATCATTACGTGAAAATTACCAATCACGTCCCGTTTCGATTTGGTAAACCCAAACCTTTTTCAAGTGCTAAAACTAAATTACATCTACACAAAACATGTTATAAAACTACTTTCTTAAACTAATAAACTTATCTACTTTAATAATTATCTACATTTTTACCTAGATCCTAGAATGGGGTACAACAAAATCAACTTATACTAAATATAAAATGTTAAACAGGGTTAAATTAATACAACCAATTAGGCGCTGTCAAGGTCACGATATCAAACAAAAAATGTTAAAACCACAATTAAAATTAATATTCAAATCAGACTGATATAAGATTACATTAACTAATCATAAATATATGGTACCTGAAAAACACTATTGATTTAAAATAACATTCAACATGCACAAAAAAACCACCAAATCGAAACGTATGATATACCAAAATGATTAGTAATTTTCACGTAATGATGGCAAATGTCCAACTACCTTTGTCTCCCCCTAATATGTAGTGTATTATCATTGATTTTACTATATAAAGAAATACTCCATCCATATGGGAGAGTTATGGTGAGGCCCCAAAACTGTTTTGAGGCCCCACGCTGCGCTGCGCATAGCCCTATTTCCTCTCTCTCTCGCACGCTCTTCCGTCTCTGTCTCACTTCCCTCCTCTTAACCCGCTCTCCCATTCTCCAGACAGCCGCCCCGCCCTCTCCTTCCTCAGGTCCCACACAACAAACAAACGTCCTGCTTAGATAATTGTTTACGTTATTCCATATTGCCAACGTTTATCCGGGTTCTCTGTTTTTATATTTGCTTGCATCTCTTTCGAATAATAAAGAATACTGTGTTTGATTACGAGTAAAACTCAGTGTGACATTCATATTGAATAAAGAAATATTTATAACTGAACAAATTAAAACACCATATTGATTTATATGATTAACACACCGTTTATTTGTAAATAGACACACTTGAATAGACCACTAACTTATCGACAATGCTGGCGATAATTACTGCTGATTTAACCCTTCCCACGCCATAGACAAAATGCTATATTTTGAGATTATGCTTATTTAAAATAAAAAATTAAATTTGAAATTCCTTGAAGCTGATTTGTATTCTCAATTACATTAGTACAACTTAAATAAAAAACACAATAAAACTAATTGCAACTGAAAACAAACACACTAACAACACACTCGAAATGCCCTTGAACGACTGGAGTAAGATGGCGGATAGTTTCGTCCGCAGCGCTGTGGAGCGCTAGTGCTGTCAGCTGCTTAATGGAAATTTCCACTATAAACAGAATGTTAGTGGTGTTGAATTATTCGTCTTCAAAGTAGCTTACGCTCTGCCATATTTACATATAGTTATTTAAATTAAAAAACGTAAGAAAAATAAAAAAAATATATATATATATTTGGCGGCTAGTTTCGTCCTCGGCGTTTGGAGATTGTTACAGTTGGCGGATTATTTCGTCTACGGCGTGGGAAGGGTTAAGTAAACATTTTCATATTATTTAGCCCATCTGAAAAATCTTTATTTATTGCATTTTAACCATCGATTAGGTGATTAAATCGACTGTTGTACTCAATCATTAATTTTTTCATATTCGGTAAGTTGATTAAAAAATTATTTGTTTCAAATCCAATCAATGACTCCATTTCAATTATGAAATTAATCTGCAAATGTTCCAGGAATATACAATATAGTGAAATATAAAAAAAATGTGACATTATTTATTTCTTTGACAAAATAGATATTGAAATAGGCCTATGATATTTATATAGAATAATTACTGGGCAAAATATAAAACCCAGGTGAGATTCAAATTTCATGATAGGGTTAGAAAAAATCATAACAAACCACTAATTTACTTCTATACAAGATAAAAATAGCTTTCATTCTTATGGCCTGATTCAGATAATCTATGTAAAGGCATTTAATTTAAAAATAGCATTATTTTTCATTTTATTATAAACGTCTGTTTTACTATTACTGTCTGTAACATTAACATATTATTTGGTTCCAAGTAATTGCATGATTGTTTGTAAAATATTTCATTGTTTGGTGAATGGTCAGTTTTTATTTTTTTCGGATCATGAAGAGTCGTGACTCTTATTACTTCTTGAGAAAAAACAATCTCAATGTCAATAAAATTCGTTAGGATATATTATCGTGATAGAATATACTAGACTACTGATTATTTAGATTCAATTTTCATTATTTTAATCAGGTTGAAATTATTGTAAATTTTGTTTATGTCCCACTTTCAAAAATTCCGTTCTATAACATTGATTGGATCAGACCATTGTAAAAAATATGTCTAAGGCGAATATAATTAAAGTTATCAAATCTGTTTTTCATACACGTTTCTATTATTTTACTAGATGTGAAAGTATGGATAAACTGCAAATTTATTTATATTTTAAATTCTCTGGTAAAGACACTCTGGAATTACACTGGTAAAATTTCACCATGTAGCGTGACCAGCAATAACATTAGAAATAACTAATTTTAAGTAACTGCAGAGTCTAAATAATAATAAAATAAACTAAAGCCGCACTCTGTGGCGTTTTTTAAATTATAAGAGAACAATTTATTAAAAATACAACAATAATATTATACAATGTAATATTGACAAGAAGCTTTAATTACTTGATATAAAATGAATAATGATTTCAATAATATAAAGGTTAATTCTAGTTTTAAATGTAAACTATATGACAGATGATAAGTTAATGAATAATTAAACTGTTATAAATTATTTCTGATACTACTAATAACGCATCCTCAGTTGACTTTCCTTTGATAAAACCGAATTGACGTAGATTAAGAAAATTTAACTGAGATAAATTAATGGAGTCTTTTAATCATTGTTTTTTTTTTTTTTTTTTTTTTCAGAAACCTTAGAGAATACAGATAACAAGCTGATTGGTCTTATGTTATCTAATTTTAAAGAGTTATTGTCCTTCAAAATAGGTACCACTGAACTTATCTTCAGACTCTCAGGAAAAATGCCTTGATAAAACTACTTATTAAGTGAACTATAAAACACCGCAAATCTCATCAATTATATTTTTCAGTAAATGTACATTAATTTGGTCAGAGCCAGTTAATTTTTAATTTTTTAAAAGCTTAACAATACTCTAATTTCATCTAAATCTGTTGGAATTATAAAGAAACGAATATTGATAGTAAGTAAATAAAAGATCGCGATTCCTTTCCGTGCAAGACAAACCACAGAACGGAATAATATCCCACTTTGACTCTCTATCAAGGCCAATCGGCGACAGTAGACAGTTCGGCAGGTGGTAGTGGCGACAGTGACTAGTACTTCCGGACGCTCGTCTCATGGGAGAGGAGAGAGAGAGAATGGGGGAATGAGAGGGAGTGATTAGTTTCCTTTACTGCTCCCAGGTTGTGTAACCGAACAGTCGAAACTGGAGGCAATTTCGACCTCTTTAACTTGATTGACGACAGGTTGCAGCACGGTCGCTCCCATATTCCGTGCCTCAAAATTTAACATTGGATGGAACTATCTTCTATGTATAGTAAAATCAATGGTATTATGCATTACATTCAACTTGCTCTACGCTATCGCTGGAGGAATTGCGTGGCATAAATCTTGTCTAAAAATTATAATTTTGTTACGTTCTGTACTATCCGGATTCATCTTTCCATCATATTTAACCGGTTAACCAGAGTTTACTGTACATGCAATTTTTTTACTTTCTCTACTGTAATGTTTCCTTTGACATTTAAAATTTACTAGTTATTATGACATGGATATTCGTAAAGACATTTTACCAATATATTATGACATAGGTCTTAATGAAAAGAGGAGCTCTTAAGTACACCGGTAATAGATAAAACAGCTTCATCATTGTTCAGAATTTGTACAACTCCTTTTGAATAATATATATTTTGTGACATTTAACTGTTGTAACTCTTTTATTGTCTGGTTTAATTTACCCTGAAACTGTAACAGGAAAGGGTTGTATTCTCAACATATTCAGTAGAGTAGCTCTTGATTAAAAACCAATTATGCCCACGTACAGTTTGTTCCCAAACAAAAAAGCATAATTGATTAATGTTGTCATTCATTAACATAACAAATCTACGACCAATCAAAATAGTTTTCATAATTTTTTACTGTCACTGACGAACGAGTAAAGCATTATATTTTTGACAATCATTAAAACAGGGATTTATTTATTGTTGTTGCGGAAAGTAAAAAATTTAAATAAATGGGCCATTATGGGGTTTAAGGGGGTAGGGGAAAAAAAAAAAATTTTTTTTTGGGGGTT
>JAQJVL010008334.1:0-20185 GCA_035578905.1 Stictocephala bisonia
AAATATTTTAGAAAATGTTGAAAGAAGATTTATTGGTCAAAGTTATAACTTTTGTTTTCAACTAAACTGTAAATTTTCCAATTAAAATCAGTTTGTTCTTTTAGATAAAAAAAAATTGGGTGTGCGTCGGACCACACGGTGGAAGTTATACTTCTTTGGCCATTCTCATACACCCACTCACGCACACAAACAGACAGGATATATAAATGAAATATAAGACATTTTTCAATATTATTCAATATATTTATCTTCGATATATTATACGTGACTTCATTATTATATTATACACCTATATTATCATTATCAGTAATTTCTTCGATTAAACTTCTTCGATTAACAATCGATTAATCGATAGTTCTTAAAAATTTGTTCTTACTTTTCAGCGTGACGCGGTTTCTCGACCAACATCCCATCCCAAAGTGTCTAACGGGCGCAAAGAAGTATAACTTCAAAAAGTTTCAAAGTCTAGAGAAGTCTACTTTTAGAGGGCACAAAGTACCATATTTGACTCTGAATCAATAAACAATGGTATTTTTAACCCACTCTTATTCAAAGGGATTACCACTGCAACTTTAAGACAGTAAAGAAAACGTATTTTTCAAAGCTTAAATTTGCTAATTTTAGCTTTTCCTCACTATGTTTAGCAGAAACTATTTTACCTACTGGAACAAGGCTGAGTTTCCTGTAATCATGTGTTATCGAAAGTTGCTAGCTGGGCCTATCAGCTTCACCATAGACTCCGTTTTCCTATCTTTTCAGGTTCTTCTCAATCCGTACCATAACACTGCAGATCGCAGGGACTTGCGCCTGAGATGACCTTGAAAAATAATAATCTACTTTGACAGCCACGTAGGGTTGGACTTTGGGAGGCTGCTTGCTGGAGATGTTGTTGACAAGCTGTAACGATATGGTTGTTACAATGCGAAATTGAACGCAAGTCGAAAAATCTAAATAAAACATTACTACGAATAGATGAGGTTGAAATTCGAGTTGGCGGTTTAAGCCGGCCAGTATCAATCTGAAAATCATGTCAAGTGGATGTGTGAAAAGTTGGATAAGTGTCACAAGTGTAAACGGCTCACATAGATTTGGTATTTGTGGCAGATTTAAGTAAAGATCTTTCTTTACTAACAGTTAGAGTATGTAGACCACAACAATTACCATCCATTATTGATCCAGCCTTATAATCTTCTGTAATACCTTTAGAAGGTACTAATATTGTTAAATGATAATTTAACAAACCCACGCTTAATCAAAATAAATTAATAATGTCAACCCAAGAATTACAACTACACTTAACTACAAATATTGGCTAGGGTGACACAATCCCGCTCAGCCAGAAGACTACAATCAGGAATGGGTAATATTTTGCTACAAACAAGTATTTCTACGTATGTAACTTTCCACTTGACCTAGTTAATTGCCTGACTTCAAAATAACTATTACTTTCGATTTTTAAAGACACTACACTTTGGTTTGGATAATTTCACATTAAACAGTTTTTCTGAGTGGTTCCAGCTTTCTTGATGTTTGAAGATTCTGATTTTTCAAAGGTTTTTGATGCACTTTTCTACGTGAAGTAGCTGATGAGATGTATTGCGTATTCTGATATTTTTAGACTTCTTATAAGTCATATAATGTTATTTTAAATATTAGTTTAAATGCCACTTGATTTAGATGACATTTCACTCAGGCTTTATAAAATATCGTATTGTCAGAATACGGATTGCTAACAAAACAAAACTACCCTATGCTGGAGGTGGACGTAATCACCATTAAATTGGCTCATAACTGTCATTGCATTCAATGATTAGTCACAGCAACAGAAGCTTATGTCTCTTAAATAACCTCGGCGCTAACAAGTTGATTGAAATGTATGGAGTTATTTACGGTAAAGGTCAAGAACAGGTTGTGTTCCTCCTATTGTTATTAGCGAACATGTTCTCCGATGGTTAAGGTTATCATCGATCGTACATATCCACTGGCTGTATCAAAGGTAGCTGTTTAAATGTTCCTTCTACAGGACATGGCATTCAAAATCTGACAGCATCGAGTCATGGTTATGTGGGAAATCTTAGATTCTTTAGCTGCCAGCACGAGTATGTCACTTTGAGTGCTTTTACGTCACCAATGCCGTCTTTAATAGACGATCTGTGCCCCATAGCTACAATAAACTTACAGCCAGACATTCTGCTCATTCACTTTTATCATTGTTCATTGTGTACATTTCTTTTGATGCAATAATGTCAACATATTTTCTTAAAGAACTTTACTTTCAGTTGCTTTATTTTACCATTTACAATTTCCTTGGCTCAAGCTCTCTGGGTTAAAATATTTTGTTTTCAATAGATCCTGTAAACTTTACCTTATTTGTAACTGAAAAGGCTATTTTATGTATAGATGCTGACATAGTTAGAACGTTACAGGGTTGATGGTGTTCTATCGTAACGTTTGTTTACTCTTCATTTTGATATGTTTATACGACTTATTATAGAGCAAAAAGAAAATAGTGCAGTTACAAATAACCGGGTGAAAATGGCTACGATAAGTACAATATTGTGGCTAAAGACAGAACAGTAACACCTTGCAGTGACAAGTCCTGAAATTAGGCTTACAACATGCACACGTATAAATAATAATGTAGATGATCACATTGACTTGTATTATTATATAACTTACATTATACTAAGGAATGTTGTATTACATGAAAAAAAGAAAAGGTATAACAAAGTGAAGAGTAACAGTAGATTATCAACAATAAAAAGGTCATATACTAAAGAAGGCAATAAAAACAATAAAGTATAATACAATATAAAACAACAACAGAGTTTAACCTATCCCTAATATTTATAAATACTAAAAATATATAAAAACCTCCTGAAAGAACAAAATATAAGAGAGATGTCCAGTAAGTTTAGTTGGACATTGTTATTGCTCGTGGTCTTACTCTTGAACGAAGACCCTAGTTATCCTTAATATAAGAGAGATGTTCAGTAAGTTAAGTTGGACATTGTTATTGCTCGTGGTCTCACCCTTGAGCGTAGACCCTAGTTATCCTTAATATAAGAGAGATGTTCAGTAAGTTTAGTTGGACATTGTTATTGCTCGTGGTCTCACTCTTGAACGAAGACCCTAGTTATCCTTAATATAAGAGAGATGTTCAGTAAGTTAAGTTGGACAATGTTATTGCTCGTGGTCTCACCCTTGAGCGTAGACCCTAGTTATCCTTAATATAAGAGAGATGTTCAGTAAGTTTAGTTGGACATTGTTATTGCTCGTGGTCTCACCCTTGAGCGTAGACCCTAGTTATCCTTAATATAAGAGAGATGTTCAGTAAGTTTAGTTGGACATTGTTATTGCTCGTGGTCTCACTCTTGAACGAAGACCCTAGTTATCCTTAATATAAGAGAGATGTTCAGTAAGTTTAGTTGGACATTGTTATTGCTCGTGGTCTCACCCTTGAACGTAGACCCTAGTTATCCTTAATATAAGAGAGATGTTCAGTAAGTTTAGTTGGACATTGTTATTGCTCGTGGTCCACCCTTGAACGAAGACCCTAGTTATCCTTAATATAAGAGAGATGTTCAGTAAGTTTAGTTGGACATTGTTATTGCTCGTGGTCTCACCCTTGAACGTAGACCCTAGTTATCCTTAATATCAGGTATTTCAATGTCCACGACTTGTTGGATTCTCCAGGCCATTGCACCACTTCTTATTGTCTGGCGAGCGTGGTTCATGGAACCGATTGTTCCTTACGTCACAGTCGGTCTGGAGTCGACGGAATGATAAATAGTCCATTACATCGGTCCGTTAATGGCCCACTGGAGCTGGCCTGGTTGCATATGAAATCATAAAGTCACGGACACTGTTGGCCAACTTATTGTATTCAGAAAAATATTATAATTTGTACCGCGCCGGGTCATTTCCTTTCACAACGTGGCATGTAACCTTAAATATTAGGGTAATGTTTATAAATGGAAAATTAAATGGAACTGTCTTTATTGGATAGTCCTGAATAAATATAGGTACTCGTGATCCAAAGGGTGTCATAGATGTTTTACCTGTAAAACAGCCCGTAATTGGGTTAAACAAAGGTTGTTATGAAGTCACTACTTCTTATGTATATAAAACAGATATAATTTTGGTTTAAAATTAAAAAAACATTTTCCTCAAAACTAAGATCTTTTTAATCCTCCTAAAGAAAAAACCCGTTATGAGACAAAATATTACGTTTATCTTATATTTTTAGATTGGTTCAAAAAGTTCATCTAAAATATAATTTATATGGACTTTGAATATATTTGTTTAGATAGAAAGTTGTATTCATATATTATTTCAACATACGGTATGAATGGGTACGTATTTTCATTAATTCAAAAATAGTATTATGTTACTACAAAAAAAATATATATATATATATATATTTTTAAATAACATCAATATATTGCTCAAAATAACAATACAGAAAGAATCTAAAGCAACAATATAGATTTCTTGTTATTGTTTTTTTTTTATTGTTTTATTTATTTTCTTTGTAGTTTACATGAACCTTAAGCCTGTGCGTGATTTTATGCTAAGAGTGAAGTACTGTGCTTCAGTTTAGTTGCTGATTTGAATCTTGGCTTGCAGTCTGAGGTCTTAAACATTGGGTCAGCACGCGGACGTCCTACACGACCTACACTAATTCGAATAACTTCGCAAATCTATTTAAAGGATTAAAGGAATGTAGAAAAACTCAGGAAGGTTCCTCAAAGAGTGATTCTTCTAGTTTTGAGCTCGTAAAATTCCATTTTCATTTTCTCTTTACTGAGGACTGTAGTACACGAGTTTTTTATCTTTAACGCAATGTCTTTCCTCTACTAGTATGTCCTTATGCACCATATATATACATTATTTTATATATATATATATATATATATATATTATATATATATATATATATATATGTATATATATCATTTAATTTGTACGTTTGAACATTACGATCGTCTTCCTCGGACAGTTCAGTCTTCCTCTCTGTGTTTCATTTAGTTTTAGTGTCTTTGTTTTCATTTTCGTGTTCCGTGATTTTGTTTCCTGTGTTCCTTGGCGTTGACGACAGGCTCGCCATTCTAGCTTGACAGCCGACACGACATGTTTCGCAGTTAGAATTCGTAAAATTGTTTGCCTTTGTAACTGTTTGGTTAAAAATATTGTTTATTGAGCTTTATTTGTTCTCTTGTGTGTGTTGTTTCAGAAAATAATAAAGCTGTTGCCTGTTTGTGGAAATGTTTTTATTTTCAGCAGGTCTAGGTTAGGCTCATGTGCCGATGTAAAGGTTTTTGTGATTTCTATTTATTGTGATATTTCATGTTTTTCTATTTATTATACTTTTTTTAATTGATTTTTAGATGTAATTAAATTTTGTATTTTAATCGTTTTATAGTAAAGTTGGTATTCATTTTCTTTTTTTATAACTATTACACTTGATAGGTCTAACAAGAGGTTTCATGTTGTTGCCGGACACGGCAGGATTTTAGTTATGTATTGCTGAATCTTGTAAAATTGTTAACTATATTTTTTATTATTTCTGCTTAATTCATTTGTTTAACCAGTTGTACTTAGTCTTTTGTTATTTTAGGTAAACATTTAATTTGGTATCAATGTATTTTCTGTAGGCTACTTCTTTATTTTATTTTACAACTTTTGCATTTTAATTGTCATGGCAGTTTCTTTTAGAATAACAATTTTTGTCTTTTTGTATTTTTCACTCCTTTATGTATTTATTTTATTTTCTTGCTTTTGTGGAGCCAGACTAAAATTTGTTTTGTGCTGTGCTGTTTCTTTAGCCCTCACTCCGGAGTCGGAGAGTCGTGGATGGGCACCTGCACGGCTACTGACTGCGTTTTCCTGGAGACAGTGCGGAACCTACGGGCTGGGACTAGCCTCTACTATGTGTCTCAGAGGGGCAGCCACTTCTTCGCCCTTTCTGCGCTGTCCATGCATCGGCCTCCGGGATGAAGACATCAAAACAATATTTTTGCCATTCAACTTTTGGTTTTGTTCTGTGTCGTCCTCCTGAGTCCGGTACCTTCGCACCACCCTCAATGGGTCCAGCAATGTTTGATAGTACGAGGGTGGGATGCAATCTAAAATGATTCATTTGAATTATTGTTCAAAATATTACTTTTAAACACTATTTAATGTAATATACAATATCTCCATTGTAATAAATAATGTTTAAATTAGAAAGCAAAGTAGAAGGGAAACACACAGGTATACATTGTCACTCGTCTCTCACACTTAGACATACTCTTATTGACAGGCATAATTCCACTTGTACTGGAGACTCGGTCATTCTTGTATCAAGTCCCGAGTCAACTTCTACATGGTTGTCCAAGAAATTCGCAACCAATTAAAACGCATTCAGCACTAAAAAGCACTTTAATTTAGTTTTTAATTTATTTGGATTTATCAGTTCTTTCGTGTGTGAATAACAGTTGCGCCCCGCGGTCAGAAATATGCAGAGCATTTCTCTAATTAGTCAAAAAGTGTATTGACAGTTGCACCCGAGCCCCCTTCCGAGGGACAGTGTACTATCTCGAACCACCCTCACACGGAGCGCTGACAGAAGACGATCGCCTCGCCTGTTTTTTTTTTTTTTTTTTTTTTTTTTTTTTTTTTTTTTTTTTTTTTTTTTTTTTTGAGTAATTACCATAACAGTATTTTCGTAAATTAATTAGGAAGCAACACTGGCACATCGGTATTACAGAGTCTTGGCATTAATTACTTCAAAATGTTATATGATATTTTATTAACACCTGCATCGTTATTAAAACAATAACTAACCCCATATCGCCATGACCGCAGAGAAGATCTCAACTATTTAGTTGGTCCCCTTTAAATGTTTTTACTTATTTAATGTCTGTTATGAAGATAAACTATCTGGTTTTAGACATTTACTATCATTAATAGGTATTTTTTAAATCTTGGTGCTGTGCACATCTTTGTAAACTAAAAATGTAAGACTAAAAACTTAATTTATTTAAGTATGTTAAACAAACATCCTACCTTGTTGATATTCTAATTCCCAGGTAATAACAACCTAGATATATGTAATATTTACCGTTTAATTTCGTTGATAGCTTTTGTTTAAATATTCAATAAACTATGCAGCCCTAGAATTGAATTAGTTTTAGAATATACTACATTACAAAATATGAAAAAAACCACAACGCAATAAAATTCACACAATAGTACACAAAATAGTTGATGATTGCTTAAGAAATATTGGCTTCTATTTTCAAGACAAAACTTAATCATATAGTTGAAGTACTTTGTTTAGCACTATTAGGAATAATCAGGAAATCATTGCAAATAAAAGTACTCGTAGTTATTTTGAAACATAAACATAATATTGGTACACAGAAATATAAAGCGCAGAACTGTTACGTAACAGTTTACTTTTTGTTGTTCATATAAGAAATTTGTTTTAAATACTACATTTTATCTATATGGTACTTCAAAAATATCTTAATTGAATGTCCTTAAGATATTTTTTTCCCGTTTTAGATACTTAGTATTATGTACTTTTCTGACAGTTTTGGTATTCATAGTAATATAATTTGTTGCCTGAATACCTTTCAGGACATCAATAAACACAAAAATTTTCGGATGAGAGTGCAATAAAAGTGTATAACATGTTTATAGACTGAATAGTTTTATTTTATCCACTGTAAAGAGTAATTATAATTTATCTGACCACGGGGCGCAACTATTATATGCCCCAAAAGGGTATCTTTAACCGCCAAGCGCAACTGTCGAGGGTGATTAAGATTGTTCTGACCGCGGGGCGCAATTGTCATATCCCCTCTTTCGTGACTACAAGGTAGACAAATTGCATTTATATGGTCTATTGTTGGGAATTTTCCCCTCAGTGGCAGCCTGCTTACCCAGAATGCAATAAGTTCATGTTTGGTAATTGAGGTTATGTTGCTGATATGTACACATACTGATTTAAGTGTTTTTATCTGGTTATATAAGTGGATTTATATTAGTTTCTGTGTATTATATATTTAGTGTATCAAGTAACAAAGACGTACAGTCTACAACAATGGATATTACTCCACGGAAACGCTCAAAAATTGTTGCATTGTCTCAATACACACAAATGACTCAAAGACAGATTGCTAGTGAGTGTAGTGTAGGGTTAGGTACAGTGAATGACATTATAAAACATTTCCGTGATACAGGTTCCTTCTCACCAAAAAGGAAAGGAAAATGTGGCCGAAAAAAGAAAACTACGCCAACACAAGACAGATTACTGATAAGAAAAAGTAAAATAAATCCGAGAATGACCGCTGTTGATCTTAATAGGGATTTAAGAGCTAGTGGGACCAATGTTTCTGACATGACAGTTCGTAGGAGATTGCTCGCAGCTGGGAGGGTTGCTATCAAACCTAAAAAGAAACAGTTATTGACCAAAGCCATGATGTCAAAAAGACTCCAATGGGCAAAAAATCATAAAGACTGGACTATTGAAATGTGGAAAAATGTGATTTTTTCGGATGAGACGCATTTCTTTGTACAAGGCGAGAAGGTACCGTACGTCCGTAAGTCAGCAGATGAGAAGTTGTTGCCTGCCCATTTGCAACAAGCTCCTAAATACCCACAAAAAAAATGTTTTGGGGTTATTTTACCCATGAAGGGACAGGAGCACTTGTACAAGTACAAGGAATGATGAAATCGGACCAGTACATGGACATATGCCAACGTAGAATCGTCCTACTCATGCAAAGGAATCCAGATCTCATTTTCCAACAGGATCTTGCGCCATGTCACACTTCTAAAAAAATGAAAGCATTCTTCAGAAATCAACATATTGAGGTTTTGTCGTGGCCAGGGAACTACACAGAGTGTCAAGCTTCGACTCTCACTTATTTTAGAGGATTGTTTCTCAGGTCACTATAAGCAAATAATGCCGTATAACATGAGTCCTATCTCGATTCGCTTTCTGTCTGTGTGTCTGTATATGTTTTTTTTTTTTTTTTTTTTTTTTTTTTTTTTTTTTTTTTTTTTTTTTTTTAAATTGAATATCTCAAAAATAGTTTTACATACCATACTGAATTTTCGTATAAAGGTTTATCTTACAAAGATAAATGTTATGTAAAAATGCTAAATGTCTAAGATTATTGGTTTACAAAATGGCGGCTGTTTAAAAATGTCAAAGTCAAATATAAAAAAAAATAACTTTTTATCCAAAAATGTTTAGACATGATTTATAGACTACATTATGCCTAATTCAACGATATGCCATTTTAAAAGATTGGTCGATAAATTACAGTGAAAACGTATTTTTTGTGACTAATAACATTGTAATCTGGTTGAGGGGGGAGGCCCAGCCTATCCAACCCATGTTAATTTCCTCCCCTTTGGGTAATTTTTCTAGAAAAGTATTGAAAGGAAACAATGTACATTTGGTGTCATTAGAAAGAGAGTGTTTTAATGAGTAGTTTTGATTAGCAACTTTTAAATATCAAATAGGTAATGTTATTTATACTTTTTAAAAAACCCTCATTTTAAGAAATATTTATTTCATATAAAACTTTATAACAAAATATTGGAGTAAAAGATAAGAAAGTTGTCAATAAGAAATATTTAACAATGTCGTTTTTCAAAATAACAAAAAAATTATGCATATATCTTATATAGTGTTTGAGAAAAATTTACCTTATTATAAAAAAAAAACAATATTATATTATAGAAACAGTACTATAATGTATTCCTCGCACTGTCTTAATGCAGATTTTGACACTACATGTGTTTGAATTATTGTCCATACATTTTTTTATTCTTGTTAGAAATATAAAAGAGAGCTATATTTTTAAAGATAAATAAATGCAAAACAAAATTCCATAAAAAATTTAAAACCCAAAATTCGGGCCGACTCCCCTTAAAGAGTACTCAGATAACAATGCTTTCAGTCACAAAAAAATACGTTTTCTCTGTAATTTATCGACCCTCTTTTAAAATGGCATATCGTTGAATTTGGCATAACGTAGTCTATAAATCATGTATCTAAACACTTTTGGATAAAACGTTTAGTTTTGTATGCTTGACTTTGAAATTTTTAAACAGATTCTTTTAAATTTTAAATGTTTTTGTAAGATCGACCTTTACACGAAAATTCAGTATTGTATGTTAAACTATTTTTGAGATTTAATTGTTTGTAAAAAACACATAGAGACACACAGAAAGAATAAGAATCGAGATAGAACACATGTTATAAGGCATTATTTGCTTGTATTATCATGACAAACAATCCTCTTAAATATGCGACTGTCGAAGCTTGACACCCTGTATATACAGCCCATATCAGTATATACAGATGTCCACACGTTTACTCAAAAATGTCTAAAGACTATATTTGTGGACTACATTATTCCAAATTCAACAATATGCTAATTTAAAAGAACGGTTGATAATTAGTAGAGTTAACTTATTTGTTGTGAGTGAAAGCATTATCTTTACCGTGACGACAATGCTTGAAAAAATCACTTGCCCTAAGTAAATTATTTGAAATTATCGTAAGAGCTATGTGCAAACTAAGAGAGTCAGAGGGAGAATAAAATCCACCGGATAATGCAAAACAGTGTTCTGTATGTTTTATAACCCAATGTGGTATATGTCAAACCAATAATGACCATGATCTCAGAGGTGAAAGCAGATCTTACGCAAACATCAGAAATTGTCCATAATTTATTCTCTGCATGTATGACGTCTAATTTCAATAAAATCACAAGATATCTGGAATTCGTAATTAGTTTACACAAATAACTTTTATAAATTTTTTAAAAATCTAAGTAATAGGAATATGCTTATCATATAACTAAAATTTAGTAGCTGAATACTTTTGGTCCCTTTGACTCCAGTATTGGTCGTCTACTGGGAACGATGGGGAATGTGGCGTCCTCAACCCTCACATCCTCTGAATGTTTACAATCACAATATAAACTACTGAGTTTACAGTGGTGGACAACGACGCTTGCCGGTCCATTTGACTCCAGTATTGGTTGTCTACTGGGAACGATGGGGAATGTGGCGTCCTCAACCCTCACATCCTCTGAATGTTTACAATCACAATATAAACTACTGAGTTTACAGTGGTGGACAACGACGCTTGCCGGTCCATTTGACTCCAGTATTGGTCGTCTACTGGGAACGATGGGGGATCTGGCGTTCTCAACCCTCACATTCTCTGAATGTTTACAATCACAATATAAACAACTGAGTTTACAGTGGTGGACAACGACGCTTGCCGGTCCATTTGACTCCAGTATTGGTTGTCTACTGGGAACGATGGGGGATCTGGCGTTCTCAACCCTCACATTCTCTGAATGTTTACAATCACAATATAAACAACTGAGTTTACAGTGGTGGACAACGACGCTTGCCGGTCCATTTGACTCCAGTATTGGTTGTCTACTGGGAACGATGGGGGATCTAGCGTTCTCAACCCTCACATTCTCTAAATGTTTACAATCACAATATAAACTACTGAGTTTACAGTGGTGGACAACGACTCTTGCCTCTAAATAAAACTGGACTCAGGCTTATCAATATAGCCATAGAGCGTTAAAACTATAAGGCAACATTCCGAAATCTATGCAGTGATCACACAGTATTTTAGGGAATGTAAATCTAGTATTGATTTCGATGGCCGCACATTGAATGGTCAAATGTAATAAAAATTGTAATGTAATTTTTACCAAATCTGCACTAAATCGCAGTGCGTGTATTTTGGTGGTAGCACCGTTTCAGTTTTACTTTGCGCGTGAACGGGCCCCAATTAATTTAATTATTACTTTTTAATGACATTTATCCTAGGACGTTTAACCTGAAAAATGAGTTCGTATAATGCTTTTACACTATAACATTAAAACCTACTCTGCACTTTAAAACTCGTAATATGTCACTGAAATAACTTGTTTAAAATAAACTTACTTTAAAATAAACTTGTTTAAGCACTTCATCATTTGTTTTTAATTCGTTTAACGAAATAATATTGTACATGTATTTCGTCAGTTAATATCTCTTATATCACGTAGTCCAACCGTACTGCATTATTTAGCAGTCGCTGGAGCGACACGGTGTGTTCAGAATCAGTCAAAACAAGTTCTGGGTTAGAAGATTTGTAATATATCCCATTTGTAGGACCGGTTTTATCGCAATAGCCCATATCCGGGAAATACCATACGGTACATGATATTTTTAAGTTTAGGTACATAAATCAAATTAGGATAACCCCGTTCACACTTCGCATACCAACCCAATCACTCGTGATACCTCGGCCTTCGCCCCCGGTGTGTATGTATATATTTATGAACTAATAGGACTAGTATAGGACTACTATAAGGAACATGCCACATATTGTGTTTTTGTTTGTTTGTTTTTTTTCATTATCTGGTTTTGGGTTGGTTTTTTTTATATTTTTTCTAATATAATGTGATTTCTAGTTTAGTGTGGAGAAGTGAAACAGTACTTTAAAAGTTTCTTTCTAGTGTAATTTTGAAAAGTCCCTCCTTTTTTGTACATATATATCATAAAAAAAATCTACATTCCCTCAAAACAACAAGGCTGTTACCATATTTACCCAATTGTTTGTTATTTAATTTTTCTATGATTTTATACTTTAATTGACATGTACTCTATACTTTAAAAACCATAATATATCACTAAAATAATGCGTTACTTTATAATAGCCAATTTACATAATTATAACATCATTTTTTTGAATGGCCTTGTTTATATTTTGTATATTTTTGAATGTCAGTTTTTTAATTAGTTATTATTTGTCTTATTAACTTGTAATTTTAGATATCCATGCTCTTCTTTTATCTTTTCTAAAATTAAAATCAATCTGCAATCAATACAAAAGGTGTGCGTGTCATCCTTCTCTAGTAAAACAGGTATTATTGTGCAAAAATTGTATAAACATTGATCCCGTCCAAATATCAAGTAAATTAAAAGTAACAGAACAAATTAATATTTGGTATTGTTTTTGTTTAACAGCTGTTTTTATAAATCAGTTTGCTTTTAATCAACACTATCATAAACATTAAGAACGTAAACAGTATTATACAGTGTACAATTTGGGGTGGGTATAAAACGACCTGCGTGCTATATTTAGCGCATGTAGGGGTTCCACCGCTGAGGTGCTTTGCTTCACGTGCGTGACTAACTTAGGTAACAGTGTTTAGTTGAAAATAATGTCTGTAATGAACTGTACAAGTGTTTTAATCGCTATTTATTGTTTACATTATTATTCATTGTGTTACTGATATTATAAATTGTTATTAGAAAACTAAATAATGATTAAACCAACTAATGGTCACTACTGCTAATGACGTAAAATAGGCAGGCCTTTCTACTGCACCGTCAGCACGCGGCCTACCAATCTGATTGCCATTACAACTTTTTAATGTAATTACGCAGTGGGGGAAGGGTAGTTTTCTGTCTAACTTTTACTACTCTTTGCATTACATACGCACAGGTGCGTTGAAAGGGTCGTTTTCTAAGCGGCCTATGTATAGTGATAGTCATTGAGTGCTACTTAGGAGTATACAAGGCCCATACAAGTGTTTAGATTTCTAGATAGATGTTTAGATATTGTTCCCACCATCCTTGTCCAAATTGATCTAATCAAGCTATTTTATCTTCTTTCTAGCTCAATAAATTAAGATAATCCGATCTACTAACGTAATTACAAATAAATTACCCTTGTCCAAGTAATGTTATTTTATAAACGTTCTCCAAGTCAATGTTAATTGTTAGTTAATTAAGATAATTATGACATTATTGCATATATACAATATTTTCTAATTTACCACACGTGGGTTCGTAGATCTTAAGAATCGAAAGTGCCAAAACTTAATCTAAGTCATTCACAAGAACCCAAGCATTGGTCTCTTAATAGCTCACAGAGTTCGTCATAATACTCTCAGCAACCTACACTCGTGTGTGACAACATGTTTCACTTAGCCAATCCTCATTGCGATTCTGTGTAAGGCGTACTTAAAAGATGTCTGGTACAGGTTGCATTGTACGGCCTAAAAGTGGGTCATGGGCTCGTCCCTCCGCCATAAAACTTGATTACCACGAAGATTATATAGATGATAATTTCTAGCAAGATTACAGGTGGTCTGGGAAATACCTATATTTATCTTACAAAACAGATTGTCTACAAATTATTAACAATGTTTTGTTCATTATCATGCGTCCCATAACTTAATACACAAAATCCAAAAACGATGTACACACTCATCACTAAATCTCCAGAACAACTTTACAGATTTTGATAAAATGTTGAAGGGAGTTAACTTTAGTGTCATAGAGAACCACTAAGAAAGGATTACCCAAAATTCCATTCCTAAGCAGTAATAGCCCCTCAACCTTTTCTATTCCATAAAAGTAACATTGGCATTATTGAAATGTAATAGTTTAGTTCAAACGACTGATCCAAAAATATTAATTCTCAGTTGGCTAAAAAGCGGGTTGTGTAATTTGATTTTCATTGTGAAATATTTAAAATATGTTCTAATAAATCTGGCAAGATTATACTACTTTGCATCCCCCTGAATTAGACTTATTGGATATGTCAAAACTATAAAACTTTGTTATCTAGGAGAACGGCAGCAGTCAGAGCTTTTGATGTAGTGGTTTAGAGAGATCCATTGAGGGCAGGTTAAGCAAGGTTATTGAACCACCCCGTAGTGAAGCAAGGGCTGTTAGCTAATTTTTATATAAAACCCATTCTACCTTACACATTTCTGTATCAACGTTGTTTATTAGTCTTCGAATAACCATTGTACTATTAGATAGGATACATTTTACGACTTGTCATTCCTTGTCTATTGTAAATGGAAACGACATAGTCCTATCAAGAACCCAGTATACGTACAGTGAGTGACAAAGTCCACATAGAATAAGGTGAGATAATATATGAAGCGTAGGAATATACAGGGTTTTATGAAAATAATTGGTTTAATTATCTTTGATCTTTTTTTAAACTTCGAAACGTTACAATAAATTATAAATAAAAACGTTACAATACAATAATAAAGAAACGAACAATGCATTCACTCGGGGAGCATCGGGGTATACAGCATTGAGCTACTGACCCACCCGCCCTCCCATACACGTACAGTGCAACTGACCCACCCTTCCAGACACGTACAGTGCTACTGACCCACCCATCCTCCCAGATACGTTCAGTGTTACTACCACTCTAACTAGTCACAATTAATTGTACTAATTATCAGCATACCTACGTGAACCAATATTGTTGGCTGTGAGCGTAAAATTGGTTATGTTGATACAACGCACAGTGGTACAACCTACCCGCCCACCCATACACGCACAGTGGTACAACCCACCCGCCCACCTATACACGCACAGTGGTACAACTCACCCTCCCACCCATACATGAACAGTGGTATTAACCCACCCATACACGCACAGTGGTACAACTCACCCTCCCACCCATACACATACAGTGGTATTGACCCAACCCCCACCCATACACGTACAGCGGTATTAAGGTAAAGGAGAGGCCTACCTCATTCTTTACCTTACTCTGCCCATTCCTCATAGACTATTAATCTGTGCGAGGAACTTAATCAGACAGAGTAAGGAGGCGAACCAGTACAGTAAACGGTAAAAATTACTGATAAATCTTCCGGTCTAGGACGGATTCGAACCAGCGTTATCTCTAACCCAAGCTCAAAGTCCTGACGCCTTAGACCACCGGCTCGCCCTAACCTAACGTACAGTAGTATTAACCCCCCCCCCCCCCACTTACAGTAGTGTCGACCCACCCGCCCGCCCACACACTTACAGTGGTATTGACCCACCCGCCCACCCATACACGTACTGTGGTGTTGACCCACCCGCCCACCCATACACGTAATGTAGTATTGACCCACCCACCCACCCATACACGTACAGTGGTATTGACCCATCAATACCAATGCATGTGTATGGGCAGGTGGGTCAATACCAATGTATGTGTATGGGTGGGCAGGTGGGTCAATACCAATGTATGTGTATGGGTGGGTGGGTGGGTCAATACCAATATCACCATATGTGTATGGGTGGGTGGGTGGGTTAATGTCACCGTATGTGTATGGGCGCGGGTAAGTTAACGTTACTGTATGCGTATGGGTGGGCGGGTGGGTTAATATCACCGTATGTGTATGGGTAGGCGGGTGGGTTAATGTCACCGTATGTGTATGGGTGGGCGGGTTATGTTACCTAAAATATACTAACATAACTTACCGAAAATAACCTACCACTTGGCTTAAGGATCAATTGTAAAATATGACCATTTAAAATAATGATTTTTTCATTTAGAAAACTTAATGGAGAATCGGAAAATAATGTCATTTTTGTTCATATGATTTCAGATTGCCGAGTAATTGCTTATTTATGTACAAAAACACTGGTTTTTCAGAAAAACTTAAATTAACTATATTTAAAACCAATTTTGAGAATTAAACTTTTATATGTACACCATTGTGTTACATTTATATTATATTATATCCCCTTAAAAACTTTCACGCTAAGGGCCAACCATCCTTCATTAAGAAAGGAGACAAAAAATTATTCAATACGAAGGTTAAGTACGTCCACTTAGTTGTTTATAATAATAGAGTATAACAAAGTCGTGTGGACGGTGGCTGAAGAACGTACAGTATCTTACGGATTGAAAGGCGAAATAGCTTCCCCTCCATGAACTCTTAACACTTACGGTAGTTTTGAAACCACCGACCTGTTCATACTAGTACGGAGGTATTGGCTCATCCATAAATGTACGGTAGTACTGACCCTTGACCATTGACGTTCAGTCGGTAATGTAGACGATAAATCACCATAAATCTGGAGTACTTCTATAACTGGTTTCATATTTAGGTTTGAGTCCCAAACGTTCAGTTGGTAATGCAGTCAATAAATCACCGTAACTCTGGAGTACTTCTATAACTGGTTTCATATTTAGGTTTGAGTCCCAAACGTTCAGTTGGTAATGTAGTCGATAAATCATCGTAACTCTAGAGTACTTTTATTAATGGTTTCCTATTTAGGTTTAAGCCCCAAACGTTCAGTTGGTAATGTAATCGTTAAATCATCGTAACTCTAGAGTACTTCTATAACTGGTTTCATATTTAGGTTTGAGTCCCAAACGTTCAGTTGGTAATGTAGTCGATAAATCATCGTAACTCTAGAGTACTTTTATTGATGGTTTCCTATTCAGATTTAAGCCCCAAACGTTCAGTTGGTAATGTAGTCGTTAAATCATCGTAACTCTAGAGTACTTCTATTAATGTTTAGGTTTAAGCCCCAAACGTTCAGTTGGTAATGTAGTCGTTAAATCATCGTAACTCTGGTGTAGTTCTATAACTGGTTTTATATTTAGGTTTGAGCCCAAACATTTAGTTGGTAATGACCTCCCAGACTTGTTTATCAGAAGAGATAATTACAGGTCCAAAGGTCAGGGAGGCCCTCGTGTGTTAGTGTTCTCTGGTGAAAGGACTAGGCATTGAACTCCTCGTGATGCAATCCTGTCTGGTATCCTGAGGTCACCTCCTGTATCCTCCAGGACACGTAGAGGTGCAGCGGTCAGGACACAACAGCAAGATGGAACGTCATTTATTAATGTTTTACTGTGAATAGTATTAAACCTAATGTATCCCATGTAACTATGGGTTAAGTACAGAATGTCCAATGAAGAACATTTCGTAGCCAGTTCTTCAGGTCAAACTAATGGAATTTGTTATATATAATAATTGAGGTGTATATCTGTAAAAATATGTTTTACATATATATGCTAACCCTTCATTTACTGAGTAAATGCATTTGTGTTTATTAATGTTGAAGAAATGTTTTGTATAATTCATTTACGAAATAGTTTATTAGTGAACGGACAATATAGTTTTTGATGGACTTTGACATAATCGTTAACCTGTTCTCGACCACAACATCACAGAATAATAGTTACAGAAGCATATATATAACGAATGGATTTTTCAAAAGATGGAATAGAGGAATAGCCTTAAAAAGGTTTTTTTTATTTTTTTTGTACAAACCATAATTTAAAAAATAATTTACGGTGGAGACGGTTAGTATCGTTCTGAGTGATTAGCATTTTAATGGTATTATTGTAGGTTTGTAAACATCAAATATAATTAATTTAACTTATTCGTAAACAAAAGTCTTTAAATCAATTAATATGTTTAAGTTTTTTAGTTGTTAGTACTACAGTAGAAAATAGTTCACAAAAAATAGGTTGATATTTCTACAATTTTATTATTTTTAGTTTTATTATTTTTTAGTTTTTACTATAATTTTATTACTTAAAAATTATTATTTCTTTAATAATCCAAATTAATTACTGAAACACCAATAATTAATGTAAAACGAATAAGACTTATAAACTATTTAACATTAAAAATTACATTAACGTGATATTCAAGATGATGTGTTTGTTTTCTTGAAATGTTCAACAATTCGTATTATTGTATTATTACTAATTCTTCATATTTTATTATTTTAATTGCATATAACCTAACACAATCCACTTTACATCGAAATCTAATTTTCACAAAACATATAAATTAGAACAATTATATTATTATAGTTAATATTGACAGTAACAATGATGTGTAAACGATCTTTCTGTCATTAATTTAATTATATATTATTAAATGAGATAAATTATTACATTTTCTTTTTTTTTTTTAATGCTTGATGATCAACAAAAGATACTGCAACACACAAAATCAATTTCTTATTCCCATATACTTATATATTGGGCAAAATACAAATTAATCGAGTATTTCAGAAACCCCCTAATTGCCAATTTTGAAATTTTCAGGAAATTAAGAAAAACCTTCCTATTACAAAGTGGTCTGGATCAAATTAAAAAGTTTTTTACTGTGAACAAAATTGAATTGAGTGTGAAAACAAGGTTTATACGTTTCCCTGCGTGAAAAAGCTAACGAAATTCAAGATTTATTTTTTAAGTGTAAATTGAGCTTGCTTACTGAGCATGCTAGTTGTGATATGTATAAGATAGAGCAAGTTGGAAAAATTAAATATTAAGGTGTTTTGTTTAGCGACAGATTTTCTTGGAAGCCACATATTACTGATTTGAAACAATACATGGATTCGTCGTTAAGGGAGTTTAACTTCTTGAGGCGTATTTGTTCACTTTCAGTTTTAAGACTTTTATACTGTTCACTGGTTGATTCAAAACTTCAATATGGAATATGTTGTTGGGGTGGAGTTTATTCTTCTACCATTAGTCCTATTCTTGTTGCGTAGAAAAAAATTATCAAAGTTATCACCGGTGCGAAAATCAGAGATCATTCTTTCCTAATTTTTAATAGTTTGAAATTGCTCACCTTGAGATATTTATTTATTTACCGTGTTTTTAGAGTTTTTTTTCTAAGAGGAGGCTACTCAAGGGGTAGTGCTAATGTACATTCTGACAGATTGAGTGCTAGGAATCGTGTAGCAGTACCTGTACCAAAAAACGAAGCTTTTAGAAGATCATTCAACTATTGTGCTCCAAAATTTTATAGTGAATTACCGATGTTTATAAGTGAAATAAATTCAATATCTCTGTTTTTAAAGAAAGTAAAAATGTGGTTATTTACTATTGTCGATATAGAACTATTTTTCAAATAATCTGTTATTCATATCCATATCCTGTATTTGATTAAGCGTTTATTACTTATTACATATTTTGTTTGCAATATTGTACCAATAAAAATGTTAGGCACTCATGTATTCAATATGAGTATTATTTTTTCCCTTCCACTGTTACACTTACTTGTGGAAGGAAATATGGAAGGAACATAGTTTGTTGGCCATGTGTAGTGCATTTGTTTGGCGCCTGCCCACCCACTTTGCTCGGTAATTCTTTTTTTAAATAATTACTAGTGTAGTGCATTAATAGCTAAGGAAGTACCTATCTATAATGCAATCTTAAATAATACCTAAAATATGTTTTTCAGGAGTATGTTACACCTACTTAAATTATAAGTGTAAATAGAGTTAAGTTTTTATATTTAAGCATCGACTTTTTTAATGAAAATATGTGTTTGTGGTACAGTTGTATACATTGTAAGTCTTGCCTTAATTTTTCCAT
>JAQJVL010008335.1:0-20166 GCA_035578905.1 Stictocephala bisonia
TCCCCCTAAGGGCCCTCCAAGGACCATTGGATGTGTCTTTGTCCTTATGTATAACGACCTCGTGAATATAATTGTCCATCATCATCTACAGTCTCTGTTGATTTAATTGTGCTACTTTCTTATACATCACAGGATATCAATCTTGAAATGTTTTATGATAGTTTCAATTTGCATTTTATTGAATTAAACTGTTTATATAACCACAATTTATCCAAAATTTAATATTTTTTTTTTTTTAGAATCTAACGATACAGATTCAATATTTTACAGCATTTGTACGAAAATCGACAAATCTTACAAGACATAACATGCAGTATATTATTTTTAATTTTTTATATAACATTCAGGCTAATTTTAATAAAATGCATTAAAATCAGATAGTAATGAATAGTTATGAATAGTATGACTATAACTCAATATTGTTACACCTAAATATCCTAATGTACAGACAATAGAAAATTAACGTGATTTTAAAAGCCAATACAAATACGGTTTTTAAATACATCCATTTTCATTCAAACCACATGTTATGTAAATGTAATGTTATGTAGGCCCTACATCCCATAGAAGAATAGCAGGACACTGAGTACATCTTTATGTAGGCCCTACATCCCATAGAAGAATAGCAGGACACTGAGTACATCTTTATGTAGGCCCTACATCCCATAGAAGAATAGCAGGACACTGAGTACATCTTTATGTAGGCCCTACATCCCATAGAAGAATAGCAGGACACTGAGTACATATTAAAGTAGGTGTTTGTCAACAGTAATAATGTGTGAAGTGTTTGTAACGTAATCTAATATGGTTACAGTGCAATTAAGCCATTCTTGAACTTGTACATAATATCAGTATTGAAACTTTTGAGCACCGCCATTTCGTTTAGAATGAACCTTTTTAGAAATAATTTGTAGTATGATGTTCTACTAATTAAGACCTATAAAATAGTATGCACATCGACCTATGCTTACATTTAATATGTTCTTCCGACTCCTAGCGAGTCGCCCCCCATAAGGAGGTAGCGGTCACTGAACTATGTGTTATATGTTTTATAGTCGAGTAACCTGCTACCAATTGCTTTAGATATAGTGAACGATCGAACAAGAGCCACCTTTAGAAAAAGAGTTTGGTTTAAAATAATATTTGCGTGGAAACGTTCAGAATTATAAACGATGCTGAATAAGGTAAAATATAATATACTTTATTATTATTAGAACTAGTCATACACTAAATATAACACCTTGCTTGTCCCTAATCATATTTAACGTGTTTAAAATGATGCCATAAAGACATTAAAGAGAATTTGTGGGTTAGATAGTTTAGGTACCGCCTATGCATGTTAACTGACATTAAGAAATTTAATATTCAGTTGTTCACAAAAGTCTCATTTCATACAATTTTAAAATAATAATTTATAAATAATAACTACAACAATGATTACCATAATCAAGATCACATTGATAACTCCTCTTTATGTAAGTTAATAAATAATAACTATATCACTAACTAGCGTAATCAAAATAACATTGATAACTCCTCTTTGAGTAGTTTATAAATAATAACTATAACACTGAATATCGTAATCAAGACCACATTGATAACTCCTCTTTCAGGAGTTAATAAATAATAACTACATCATTGATTAGCGTAATCAATATCACACTGGTAACTCCTCTTTGAGTAGTTAATAGACGAAGAATGTTATCAATGCTAATGGCATAACCATAAATCCTTTGAGATTTTCTATAATTTTAGTTATAACAGTTTTCGTACAATCTGAATGTGTTTATAGTGCTAAGAGTTGGATATTTATTCGTCATATTAATACTCCTGCCAACAGCAGTTCAAACAGTTGAATCACCTTACATAATAAAGGCTTTTATCTGTTTATACGAAGCAATACAAGAGAGTGATCCAATATCTGATTGTTTTATACGTATTCGTAATTATATTATTAAAGTTCCAATTTAACATAAGAAAACATAAATGACGATCGAAACGATCGTAATAGTTAAAAATACATTTATTTACAATTCAAGAACAATGTTTTACAGTAGAGGAGATCAAAGTTTATATTCATAAATGTTCATCGAACTTTTCCTCTGAATAAATTGTTTAAAAGCTGGGCGTGATGATTAAATTAACTTCCAAGGATTCGAGTGTCATGGGCTTCCTGAAATATATCTTTTAATTGAAATAAAATATACTAAGGTATGATACAAAAAAAGGTATGCAACTAATCAGAAGATTTTTTTAAGGATGTATTTGAACTGCTCACTTAATTAGTTGTTCATAATATATTGTAACTAAAAACAATAAAATTAAAGCAAATAAATATGTAATAAGGAGCACTGGTGTGGTAAAATAAACATTACTTCAATAATATTAATGAACCGTAATGTTCCTTTTATACCAATATAAATATTTATGTTGAAAATAATACAAGGTGTAACATTTTTCATATTATTTCAAATAGTGAAAAATTATTTAAAACATGGTATTTTAAGGTGGATTTATTATTTCGTGTAATATAAAGGATATATAAAGTACAGTATTTCAATGTTTATTTTTGTAATATATTTATTTTAAAACTAAACTAAAATATACATTTACTGAATATAACCAAATATTACTATTAAAAATTATTGCTGTGGGAAACAGATATTCGATTCCAATATTAAATTTACAATACTATTAATTTGTACCTATATGGTTTAATTAGCTTTTGATTTAATATATATATATATGTTCCATATTTTCGGGTACCTAATGTATTCAGTAGTGTTGTAAGTTATCTTAACTAAGTCTAGGGAGTAAGTAATTATGAATCAAATATTTGACGTTTAAATACAACATAAAAAAGTACTGTCAATAGCTCAGTATTGTCAATAGTTCAGTGTTGTCAATAGCTCAGTATTGCCAATAGCTCAGTATTGTCAATAGCTCAGTATTGCCAATAGCTCAGTACTGTCAATAGCTCAGTATTGTTAATAGCTCAGTATTGCCAATAGCTCAGTACTGTCCATAGCTCAGTATTGTCAATAGCTCATTATTGTCAATAGCTCAGTATTGTCAAAATCTCAGTATTGCCAATAACTCAGTACTGTCCATAGCTCCGTATTGTTAATAGCTCAGTATTGCCAATAGCTCAGTACTGTCCATAGCTCAGTATTGTCAATAGCTCATTATTGTCAATAGCTCAGTATTGTCAAAAGCTCAGTATTGCCAATAGCTCAGTACTATCAATAACTCATTATTGTCAATAGCTCAGTACTGTCAATAGCTCAGTATTGTCAAAAGCTCAGTATTGCCAATAGCTCAGTACTGTCAATAGCTCAGTATTGTCAATAGCTCAGTACTGTCAATAGCTCAGTATTGCCAATAGCTCAGTATTGCCAATAGCTCAGTATTGTTTAATAGCTCAGTACTGTCAATAGCTCAGTATTGTCAATAGCTCAGTACTGTCAATAGCTCAGTATTGTCAATAGCTCAGTACTGTCAATAGCTCAGTATTGCCAATAGCTCAGTATTGCCAATAGCTCAGTACTGTCCATAGCTCAGTGTTGTCAATAGCTCAGTATTGCCAATAGCTCAGTATTGCCAATAGCTCAGTACTGTCAATAGTTCAGTGTTGTCAATAGCTCAGTATTGCCATCAGCTCAGTATTGCCAATAGCTCAGTACTGTCAATAGTTCAGTGTTGTCAATAGCTCAGTATTGCCAATAGCTCAGTATTGCCAATAGCTCAGTACTGTCAATAGCTCAGTACTGTCAATAGCTCAGTATTGTCAATAGCTCAGTATTGTCAATAGCTCAGTATTGCCAATAGCTCAGTATTGACAATAGCTCAGTACTGTCAATAGTTTAGTGTTGTCAATAGCTCAGTATTACCAATAGCTCAGTATTGCCAATAGCTCAGTATTGTCCATAGTTCAGTATTGTCAATAGCTCATTATTGTCAATAGCTCAGTATTATCAATAGCTCAGTATTGCCAATAGCTCAGTACTGTCAATAGCTCAGTATTGTCAATAGCTCAGTATTGTCTAATCGTATTTTAACGATCTAGTTACTGTAAACCTACTTATTTCCTCTAAACTAACTAACACCACACGTCCTTTTGTGATGCTGTTTTGAAGTTCTATAAACTAGTATTTAACCTTTGGTCGTAAACAAGGGAAATTATTTAAGGTGGACTAAAACTACTAAGAGTAATTAAAATCTTAGAAAATATGAGAACCTTTAGATTGTATCATTTAAATAAACATACAATATTTATCTATATTTACATGCGTTAAATATAACTTTCTGGTCATACATTCACGTATAATTAAAACATAATTTAGATGAGGATATATTTACTCATATTCAAAGTTCACCAAATATATAACTCCACTATTTACTTCTATTTTTTTGTGAGATGAAACTATACATCCATAAATTTTCTCCGCACTTTTCCTGTAAAGAAATTGTTTACAAGCTGAGAGTGATTTTATTAACTTCCAAGGCTTCGAGCGTCCCAGGCTTCCTGATAGAGAAATGTTCAAAGCGTTTCTTTGAGATAAAACAATTCATGGTTTATCAATATTGAATGAAATCCATGCAGTTCAAAATAAATGTTAAGTTTACGAACTCTTAATAGTAGATTCCTAACAAATATTTTGTATGGATCAATTCTAATTTTTATATGTGCTTTTCCTATTAGATGTTATGGACATAATGCATCTACCAAACCCTCATAAAATTACTTTTCTTCTCCAAATTTACTCATTTTGACCATATGTTTTTTTAATTTTAATAATATTACTTTTAATATATGACTTCATATTTTAATTAAACATGAAGTCATATTTACTTAAAAATTTAAGTCTCTTAATTTTTTTTCTTTTATTTATTTTGCAATATCTTACAAATGGTTATCTTAATATTAACTTAGCCTTAAATATCAAATTTAAAACAAATCAGTTAAAATACATTGAGTTGGGACGATTCCGACACTGAAACTTGTAATAATTTGCTGGTCTTTATAGCCTTGACAGATTTTCTATTTATTTGCCAGTAAATAAATTAAATGATAAATATAATAAAGTACCCTTTTATTCATTTTTATAAAAATATATTATTGGTTTCGGCTCTTAGGCCATCTTCAGATAGTAAATAATATAACCTAAAATAAATTAACAAATTATAAAAGTAAAAATAAAACAGGTGAAAATAACATAACATATGATTAATTTAGTGTGTGGGTAAGTTGAATTTTACTTTTTGATTCTTATGTTTTTTAACTTCTCTTATTTTTTCGTATATAGGATTGTTCATGTTAATTTGTGTATTTAATATGTTCTTTGGTTCATTATAATTGTTTATGTATATGTGTACATTTTCTTTTGTATTCATTTTTTCTCCTTTCTTCTCGTATTCTAAAACTGTAACATTTTCATTTATATTTTGATAACTGTGATTTGACTGGAGAATATGTTCTGCAAAGTTAGATTTATTTGATGTTGAATTGTTGTTTCTTATGGCTTGTATGTGTTCTTTGTAACGTAAATCAAATGTTCTTCCAGTTTGTCCTATGTAAAAAGAATTGCATTCTGAGCATTTTATTTTATATATTCCAGATTTGTCATATTTGTTATTTTTATTTTCTTTGTTGGATAATTTGTTAATTAAAGTAAAAGTATTGTTCTTTGTTTTGTAACTGAGTGTATATTTACTGTGTTGAAATGTCTTTCTAATAGCTTCATTCATTTTTGTATTGTAAGGAATACTGATAATTTTTTTCTTTTCTTTTTCTTCAATTTTCTTATTCTTGTTTCTTTTTATTCTTTTTATTAATTTGTCAACAATTGTCGGATTGTAACCATTTTTCGAAGCTAATTATTTTATTGTTCTTTTTTCTTCTTCATAATCATATTTTTGCATTGGGACGTTTAACGTTCTGTTTATGATTGATTTAAAATGATAAATATATTTATTTATAGCAGTCAAATCACAGTTATCAAAATATAAATAAAAATGTTACAGTTTTAGAATACGAGAAGGAAGGAGAAAAATGAATACAAAAGAAAATTTACACATATACATAAACAATTATAATGAACCAAAGAACATATTAAATACACAAATTAACATGAACAATCCTATATACGAAAAAATAAGAGAAGTTAAAAAACATAAGAATCAAAAAGTAAAATTCAACTTACCCACACACTAAATTAATCATATGTTATGTTATTTTCATCTGTTTTATTTTATTTTTATAATTTGTTAATTTATTTTAGGTTATCTATCTGAAGATGGCCTAAGAGCCGAAACCGGTAATATATTTTTATAAAAATGAATAAAAGGGTACTTTATTATATTTATCATTTAATTTATTAAAATAGTGGCCCTAACGTGAACTAGTTTATACATTGCCAGTAAATATTGATATTATGCTAGTTAATACCTTGAATCTTGTCTCTTCAACTATTGTAGTGTTGTTGTGAATTACACGACGTTGAGCTTTCAAACAGATTACAACGAGCCCATAACTATTGTTGTATTCGCTTAATTTTCAACCTCAGGTGAAGTGATCATGTTACAGCCATTATCAATCTGTTATGTGTGTTGAAATTGAACTCAACTCTGTCAGTTCCACATTCTTAAATTGCGTTTTAAGATCAGCAACTAGAGTACACATCTACTAGGTGTGCAGCTTCACTGTAAGTCACCCGTTCATAATGTTACCCATGGGCGGTTTAAGAATGTTTGTCAGAGATCATCTGTTTCGAGTCATGTGGGTTTGACGATTTTGGACTCAGAAATCATAGAGCGTATAAATAAACTATTGTAAATTCTATTTAGCTTAGAGTTTTTATCGATAGTGAGTTTATATCCAACCAATGCACATATTATTTTTGGTTATTTTTTTTTACTTTCATTTCCGGCACAATATTATACTTTTTGTTTACAACTATTATGCTTTTTGTGGTTAGGTGTAATAGGTAGATCAATAGCCCTAACCCCGCCATTTGTATCATATTTATAAGGTTTAATAAAGACATTTTCATATCATTTATACACTAGCCATCATCTAGTTCAGTGACAGGTGACTATTACGCTACGCTCACTCTAAACGTATAAAGTTATTTAAATATAGATCAATTGTGAATTTAGTACATAATTAAATCAAAAACATTAAAATGTTTAAGACGTTCATTTTGACAGCTTGAGGTTTATTGTTATTTATTGAATGTCTAATTTATACCTTATATGTTATGTGGGGTATATATAGGCCTATATGTCATGTCAGGCTTAAACTGATTACAGATTAAATAAAATGTATTGTTCTATATCAGACCCACCATCTATGAGTTACCATTGAATAATAAAATAAAAAGCATAAATAGAGTATATCTAGAATAAAACACATAACAATTCCTTAGTGGAAGGGATTTAAAAGGAAAATTGAGTCAGTTTAAAGAGATGTGACATTATTAACAACTAGTTCTTCCGGTGTCAACCGCGTCAAAGGACTATTTACAATATACAGTATACAGTTCCAGACGTTTCGCCCATGCTATGATGTGGCATCCTCAGTGGTTAGGCTGAGACTGAAGGTCAGCTGTCGCTCTGCCCAATATATAGCGATGGCGCAGCTGTCAAGTGTCACGTAGGCCAACTGACCCGAGTCTGAGGTCACGTACGCACTTTCGCGTAAGCTATAATATTTTTAACTTCTTAAGAACTGGCCCCCATGTTCTTGGCAACTTCATGCTATCTTCTTTGTTAAAATTATCCCCTCTTTTGTATATTTCAATGGCTTCCCTAACTCTTCTCGGATAATAAGACGGGATGTTGGCCAATACTTTGGTCTTGTCAAATAAAATTCCATGTTTAGTAAGGGCACTATGTTCTGCTACTGCTGACTTATCAACATCTTTGTTCTTAGTATATCTTATATGCTCCTTTAGTCTTGTTGATACTTGTCTCTTCGTTTCTCCTATATAAACTGAACCGCAGTCACATGGTATTTCATAGACGCCAGGCGTAGATAGAGGTATCTTATCTTTATAAGGTGGAAGTAAATCTTGTAGTCTATTCGGTGGCCTAAATATTGTCTTGATGTCATTCTTCTTTAAAATTCTTCCAATTTTGTCTGTTGTTCCTTTGATATATGGTAAATACGCCATTGGTTTTCTAGCATTGGTTGATTGCTGTCCTCCATCTTGATTGGCTGAACTATTATTGGTCTGCTGGTTTCCTATTGGTTGAGCTTCTTTATTTAATTTAGATATTTGTTTCTTAAAAGCCCTGTTCATGTCCATCTTGTTATATCCATTACAATTCAATGTAGTTTTTAGCAGGTGTTTTTCTCCATTCAAGCTTTCTTTGTCCGATATGTGGATTGCTCTGTTTATAAGGGTATTTATGACGGAATCTTTCTGGGATGGATGGTGATGTGAGGTGGCATTCAGATATCTGTTCGTATGGGTTGGTTTGCGGTATACTGCATGGCCTATTGATCCATCTATCTTCCGTGTAGTAAGAACATCCAGAAACGCCAGTTGTTTTCCCCTCTCGATCTCCATGGTGAACTTTATGTTGGGGTGGATTGAATTCAGATGAAGTAAAAACCCATCCAGAGCGTCCCTTCCATGTGGCCAGACCGCCCAAACGTCATCCACGTAACGAAGCCAATTCCTAGGTTTATGTTCAGCTGATTGTAGAGCCATCTTCTCGAAGTGTTCCATGTACAAGTTAGCTGCTACTGGTGATAAAGATGAACCCATTGCTGCTCCATCTACTTGTTCATAGAACTTGCCATCGAAGTAGAAAAAAGTTGATCGTAGGCATAGGTCCGCAAGTTCAGCTAATTCAGGGCTTAGGACGTCCTTGATTAGTTCTACAGTTTCAGAAATCGGCACCTTGGTGAAAAGTGACTCTACATCGAAACTTACAAGGATGTCATCTTCATAAAGTGTAATCCCTCTAAAGATGCTGATAAAATGTCTGGAATGCTTCACAAAAGATTCAGTCTTCCCAACGTATTCACTTAAGTGCTTCGTTATAAATTTGGCAATCTTGTAATTGGGGGATCCTATTGAACTGATGGCCTAAGATTGCCAAATTTATAACGAAGCACTTAAGTGAATACGTTGGGAAGACTGAATCTTTTGTGAAGGATTCCAGACATTTTATCAGCATCTTAAGAGGGATTACACTTTATGAAGATGACATCCTTGTAAGTTTCGATGTAGAGTCACTTTTCACCAATGTGCCGATTTCTGAAACTGTAGAACTAATCAAGGACATCCTAAGCCCTGAATTAGCTGAACTTGCGGACCTATGCCTACGATCAACTTTTTTCTACTTCGATGGCAAGTTCTATGAACAAGTAGATGGAGCAGCAATGGGTTCATCTTTATCATCAGTAGCAGCTAACTTGTACATGGAACACTTCGAGAAGATGGCTCTACAATCAGCTGAAAATAAACCTATGAACTGGCTTCGTTACGTGGATGACGTTTGGGCGGTCTGGCCACATGGAAGGGACGCTCTGGATGGGTTTTTACTTCATCTGGATTCAATCCATCCCAACATAAAGTTCACCATGGAGATCGAGAGGGGAAAACAACTGGCGTTCCTGGATGTTCTTACTACACGGAAGATATATGGATCAATAGGCCATGCAGTATACCGCAAACCAACCCATACGAACAGATATCTGAATGCCGCCTAACATCACTATCAATCCCAGAAAGATTCCGTCATAAATACCCTTATAAACAGAGCAATCCACATATCGGACAAAGAAAGCTGGAATGGAGAAAAACACCTGCTAAAAACTACATTGAATTGTAATGGATATAACAAGATGGACATGAACAGGGCTTTTAAGAAACAAATATCTAAATTAAATAAAGAAGCTCAACCAATAGGAAACCAGCAGACCAATAATAGTTCAGCCAATCAAGATGGAGGACAGCAATCAACCAATGCAAGAAAACCAATGGCGTATTTACCATATATCAAAGGAACAACAGACAAAATTGGAAGAATTTTAAAGAAGAATGACATCAAGACAATATTTAGGCCACCGAATAGACTACAAGATTTACTTCCACCTTATAAAGATAAGATACCTCTATCTACGCCTGGCGTCTATGAAATACCATGTGACTGCGGTTCAGTTTATATAGGAGAAACGAAGAGACAAGTGTAGTAGTAGTAGGGAAATGGCGATTGACAAACGTCTCATGGTGAGTTTTCGTCAAATGGTGAGTCGGTGGTGGGGAAAGGTCACGTGACCGGATCCAAGATGGCGGCCCCGGATCCAAGATGGCTGCCCCCATTCCTACCAACCTGTTGGGAATTTTCCCTCCCAAAAATTCCCGAATTTCCCTCAAATTCCCTTTTGTACTATAAAATACACTATTAGCCTTGTTATACTATATAAAATGCATTATTTTCTCTTATACTCTATAGTAAATCTATACCCTGATTGGTCCATTTTTTTGTGACGTCATCCAAGATGGCGGCGCCCATGTTTCCAATCAAATTTTCTAACCTCACTTTTCCTAACCTCACATTTCCCTCCAAATTCCCTTGTTATACTATATAAAATACACTCTTAACCTAACATTTACCACGTCATACTATGTAAAATACACTCTTAACCTAACTTTTACCATTTTATACTATATAAAATACACTCTTAGCTTAGCTATACTATATAAAATAAACTTTTTTTTTTGTCCAAGACAGCGGCCGGAAACAGTGCTACCACCCTCCCCTCCCAAATTTCCCGCCAAATTTCCCTCAAATTCCCTCGTTATACTATATAAAATGTACTCTTAGCCAAAATGCACTCTATTTACAGTCTGGGTTGGGCTAACCCGGGTTAACACAACGTGGGTTAATAAAACCCAGGTTAACACAACGTGGGTTATTAAAGCCCGGGTTAAATCAACGTGGGTTAATAAAACCCGGGTTAATAAAACCCGGGTTAACACAACGTGGGTTAACCCGGGTTAAATCAACGTGGGTTAATAAAACCCGGGTTAACACAACGTGGGTTATTAAAGCCCGGGTTAAATCAACGTGGGTTAGTAAAACCCGGGTTTTATGGGACCTTGACCCAAGTTTCCACACCACCCAAGAGGTATATAGGGTCATTGCACTCTGTGCAAAGGCGCGTTTTTTATTATAGTGGGTGTCCCCAGTAGGCATAATCCCACTTACTTTAATGTAACTTGCCCCAACCATCGCAAGTTACGGTGATAGCCACTCCATAACAAAATTGCTACCTCCCAGTATTATTTTTGTGTTTTTTTTTTTTTTTTTTTTTTTTTTTTTTTTTTTTTTTTTTGGATCCCATATAAGTCTAGCAGCCAATTTACTTGGAGAAGCCTTTCAATGTGACGCAAAAACTTACAAAGGGCTTTTATTTTTTTTTTTATTTTCTCGTTACTAAAAATATCCCTTACTCACACCCTGGACTTACAGAGTTTAAGCCAGCCATAGAGTGTTACACACATCCAGATACACGTACCGTACGAGGGCCCATTGCATACTAGATGCATCTGCGACTCAAGGTCTTACGGGGATTAGCCCAGCCCCAAGCTGCAGGACCGCCTCAGGACTTATGCGTTTTACGGCTGCCTTAGAGAACAGTCGGGCGATTTTTTTATTGAATTTGGGCCGCCCTCACCTCGACGTTACGGTTATTGCACTTACACACACACACATACACACTGGGTTACGGACCGTTAGACCACCCCAGAGCCCACACACCATGGAACTACAGATTACAAGTTTTAAAACTTAAGTCTCTAAATGCTTCTTTCTACAATTGGAAGTTATTATAGTCTTTAATAATCCGCGCTCCTTTAAGTTCTTCTAATATTGTAATAATCTCACTGTCATGGTCAGTGTTTCCCGCCTTTTTTGAGGCAATCAACAAACGCAACCTGTCTACTAATTGATTAGGATCGTCCCAGCTCGAGTAATTAACCTTTGAAAATTTTAAAACATCCTTGTATACTTGTCTCCTTACTTCATCCATTTCATTTCCATCGTCTGAACTACTATCAAAGTAATCTTGCTCATTTGAACTATACGTCTCCCCACCCTTATCTGCATCAAGTGAATTGTTTTCAATCTCATCCACGTGATACCTACCTAATTTTTCCATTTCATTTTCATCGTCTGAACTACTATCAAAGTAATCTTGCTCATTTGAACTATACGTCTCCCCACCCTTATCTGCATCAAGTGAATTGTTTTCAATCTCATCCACGTGATACCTACCTAATTTTACAGGTAACCTATCTGGAGTTTTTGAACGTTTCCTAGGATGAAAAGTACTGTCTATTGGATTATTTACATACATTGTACTACTTTCCTCACTTATTGGTGTTAAATCGTTAATTAAAGGTTTAATAATGTTTTTATATTTAAGACCCCTGCTTCCTTTCACCATTCCATTATTAGGATTTATATAGGATTTTGTTTGCAGCAACATTTTCCTGTACGAATCCAAATCTCCATCTCTATAGTCTTTAATTGATGTTTTTATGGGTTTCCTCATAAAAACTAACTCGAATAGATCAGATGACCCAGGATATACCTTACCGTCAATCAAGATGTTATTTCCTTCAAATTTAACTGACTGTGTACCCATTTTAAATTGTTCACTTCCTTTATCGAAAGTGATCCCATAAGTATGGTCAGCTGCATTATTCAAGTTTTTTATACTAAACTGTAACCATGACATTAGATCACTCCCAACTTCACTATGTGCATCGTTACCTTGAATTGAGGACACTTTTAAAGCTTGAGCTTTCTCAGGTTCAGTGGAAGCCGAAGCTGATACAAGATCTTGTTCATTCGAATTCATGTTTAATAATAATAAAGAATTTAGAAAACACTCTATTTATAGCCTGGGTTGGGCTAACTCGGGTTAAATCAACGTGGGTTAATAAAACCCGGGTTAAATCAACGTGGGTTAATAACACCCGGGTTAACACAACGTGGGTTAATAAAGCCTGGGTTAAATCAACGTGGGTTAATAAAACCCGGGTTAACACAACGTGGGTTAATAACACCCGGATTTACAGGTCTGGTGGGAAATGTTCTTCTGGCCAGAGCTTGTAGCTCTTTGGCGATGATTTCTCTCTCACATTCATAACTGGATTGAATTGTGTCCAATTCATAACTGATTAAGATTTTTGTAAACCAAAATATTTATTGGTTTTTAAGGGATTCCGCACAGCTTCCCCGTCATAAATAGGGTATTGAACATTTCTCAATTTTTTATTATCAAACGTCCAATGGCCACTATGCTGTCTTGGAGTGTTTAATAATACATATTCCATATTAACAGCATCTGTAGGTAAAACGGGTTTACCAAGGTTTCTAAGCAATTTCCCTTCTATATCAATGTCCCCATCAGGATAAGTCCTTTTTAAGGAAGACCTATTAACAAAACCCATAGTTGCAGCATCCGAATTTAAGACTGGATCACGCAACTCTCTTATAAATTTGTTATTAGCTGAAAATTGCATGTCAGAAGTCCTTTTTAAAGCGTAATTCCATACAAATTGCAAATTTACCGCATCATCCTGTAGAAGGGGTGTGGAAAAATTTCTAATAGTTCTGTTTTTAGCATCATAATGATCGTTTACATCTGATAATGATAGACAATTCTTTTGCACATACGCGGCATTTACCGCGTTGTGGACATCAGACTGGGTCTTTGCTACACTCTGATCAAATCGACCGAACTTGTCCACACTCATACTGACACTACAACCTTTCCATTGGAACAAGCTTTTTATACAAGACAGAAAGTAGGTCAAGGTCACCCAAACGAGTTTTTAAAAAATAAAGTTTATTTCCACAATTACAATCATGTCTTATCACTAAAAAATACAAAAGTCTTATAACTATAGACTAGATGATGAAAGGTGAAGAGAGAGTTCTGTAGAATTGTTCCCACTCACACCATGGGAGATGAGATAGAGCGCTCCTGGCTGAATATTCCTCACATCTTCATTCTGCAGTAGATGTACAAAGCGTTTTGGCAGGAAGACTTGAAACTTGGGTTCATCGCCTGGAACGTATGGTGCATCACTCAATGCAACTAATACTGCGTCACCGACAGCTGTATCAATCTTTCTAATGTGGTGAATGATGTAGTGCTTGTGCTCTTTGAGTTCTGAGCACCTCTTCGTTAGCAGCACCGAAGATTTGGATTGAGCATTGAATTGCTCAACCAACGTTTGAAGGTACTGTGGAGATGTCATCTGAAGCTGATGTAGATGTTTCCTCTGTAAAGTCTGAGTAATACTGATGCATTGTCAGTGGTGTTGTGGTGTATATATATCCTCCAATATCCCCACCACTGCAACAATCTAACGGATCTTGTAAAAAACCCAAATTTTTATTCCTCAATATCCCCCTCCCCCTCACTCGATTCAGATTCTGATGTTTCTTCCACAATAGGCCAATCATAATCAAAGTGATTAATTCTTTCCAGCGCTTTATTAGCATACAAGTTGCTATATAGCTTCAATGTGTTAATGTTAGTCAAATCCAGAGAGTGTTTAAAACAAACGCACGACTGAGAATTCTTTATACTATATTCATTCTCATTTACGCTCTGTTTGACATTCGGTAAAAAACCATAAGCTAGAATATCCGCTCTATCGCATTCGGATACATCAATCGTTCTGGAGTACCTGTACACTGAAACAGTATCGACATTTTCCCCGTTCTTGTAGAACCTTAGGAGAGTCTCATCATCACTACTGAACCCCTCAGTAGGATCGGGATTATTTAACACGATAAACACTTCATTCATCTTGTGATGTTTACTCTTTCGTGCCTCAACTGGAAATGAGTACAGGTTGCTGAGATCGTGTATGTATAATCGAGTATTACATCATCCTCTTTACAGAACCGGTAAGCAAGGTGTAAATCAAATGTGAATCATGTAGTACTAATATCATGTTCTAGCCACATAAAGTCCTTGTAGATTTCCCACGGATCCTGCTTAAAATAATATTTTGATTCACGTAGTAGTAATATATATATTACGATAAGTTCAGGGCAAAGAAGAATGACATCAAGACAATATTTAGGCCACCGAATAGACTACAAGATTTACTTCCACCTTATAAAGATAAGATACCTCTATCTACGCCTGGCGTCTATGAAATACCATGTGACTGCGGTTCAGTTTATATAGGAGAAACGAAGAGACAAGTATCAACAAGACTAAAGGAGCATATAAGATATACTAAGAACAAAGATGTTGATAAGTCAGCAGTAGCAGAACATAGTGCCCTTACTAAACATGGAATTTTATTTGACAAGACCAAAGTATTGGCCAACATCCCGTCTTATTATCCGAGAAGAGTTAGGGAAGCCATTGAAATATACAAAAGAGGGGATAATTTTAACAAAGAAGATAGCATGAAGTTGCCAAGAACATGGGGGCCAGTTCTTAAGAAGTTAAAAATATTATAGCTTACGCGGAAGTGCGTACGTGACCTCAGACTCGGGTCAGTTGGCCTACGTGACACTTGACAGCTGCGCCATCGCTATATATTGGGCAGAGCGACAGCTGACCTTCAGTCTCAGCCTAACCACTGAGGATGCCACATCGTAGCATGGGCGAAACGTCTGGAACTGTATACTGTATATTGTAAATAGTCCTTTGACGCGGTTGACACCGGAAGAACTAGTTGTTAATAATGACTCCAGCCGCTTAAGCTTACGAAATAGGATGTGACATTATAGTTGAATATCGATAAATTTGGCTTCGTAATATATTCTCGCTTAAAAGTATCTTTTTCTCTTAATTAGTTTAGAAACCAACATGGGTGTAAAATAAAGTCACTGGATATCTGATAAAGCAGGTCAAATTAATACGTCATTACCCACCCTTAACCTACTTAAGTTAACTATGACATATAGGTAATAAATAACAACACTATCCATAAAAACCATGTCAATAAACTAACAACCCTCTTACATCTGATCGTCATAAAGCATCTAGTAATAACAAAAAAGTATTTAAAAAAGTTACTCAAGTTCATATTACATAAAAATCAAAATAATATTCGTGTCAAGAATGTTTTTTATAAATATGTCTTATAAAAAGCATTCTTATATATTTAATTGTGTATAATTCTGACAGACAAACAGTTAGGCTTCAATTTATAATAAGTAGGCCAATGTTATCAAGGTAGTTTATTTTCAAAGAAATTTATTGTCTAATAGTGCTAATACACACACAAAAGTTTTCAACACACCTGTTTGTAAACTTGTACCATTTCCTGGCTAAAGAACAGAAGCAAACAAAACAACAATGTGCAGTGTTCAGCCGATTGCACGTAAAGCTGAAAGATCACCTCGGAAACACTGTTTCCTCACTGTTATAAATTGAAAAAGTTGTTGTTTGTTCACTGAGATTAGTTTCTAAAAAGAAGTAATCCTGACGGAAGTACAGTGGAGCGCATTGTCCGGTAAATAGTTTTGTATGTTGTTACAACATCTGTTATGGCTGCTACTTAAGGCTGTGATGTTGTTACATCAGTTTTGGTTGCTACTTAAGGCTGTGATGTTGTTACAACATCAGTTATGGTTGCTACTTAAAGTTGTGATGTTGTTACAACATCAGTTCTGGTTGCTACTTAAGGTTGTGATGTTGTTACAACATCAGTTATGGCTACTACTTAAGGCTGTGATGTTGTTACAACATCAGTTATGGTTGCTACTTAAAGTTGTGATGTTGTTACAACATCAGTTCTGATTGCTACTTAAGGTTGTGATGTTGTTACAACATCAGTTATGGCTACTACTTAAGGCTATGATGTTATTACAACATCAGTTCTGGATGCTACTTAATGCTGTGATGTTGTTACAACATCAGTTATGGCTGCTACTTAAGGCTGTGATGTTGTTACAACATCAGTTATGGCTGCTACTTAAGGATGTGATGTTGTTACAAAATCAGTTATGGCTACTACTTAAAGTTGTGATGTTACAACATCAGTTATGGCTGCTACTTAAGGCTGTGATGTTGTTACAACATCAGTTATGGTTGCTACGTAAGGATGTGATGTTGTTTAGATAAGAAGATGTATAATACGTATTTTATTCATAACTTGTTAAATTTAATGTACAATCTCAGTATTGTAAATACATTAGGTTGATTAACTGGCTCACATAAATTATAAGTAGGCTATGTAAATTTAGAAAGTATCTAGAAAATAATAATGGTTTAAGGCTAACTAAACAAATCTTGTATAGAACGTCTGCTGATCTGTATTGGAAGCTACTTAAACAGCTGATAATGATAACAGTGCTGCCAACATCGATCTATCTGTGAGAATATAGTATGAAATGTCCATCTTATCTCATTTTCTTTATGTTTATCATAGTTCTTTCTAGGCTGACAATTTATGCTTTACAAGAAAGCACGCCTTGTCTTGTTTACTATTGATAAAATAGTAATAATTTACTACAGTATTACTCTATAGGGATTTCATTATAGCAGTTTATTTCTTTAATTTAGTTTATTTTGTAATTATAACTAACCATTTCTCTCTTAAAGTTTTCAAACGTTAGTAATAAATGTGTATATGATAATAGTCAATTTATATGCATCATCGAAGTACACTTTACTAAAAAGATGTTACATACAAATGAATCAGTTTTATTTCAAGGTGTCATAGATTAATAGCCCAATAACAAATTAATAGCCAGTGGTAATCAACTGATCCCTTTCAAAATCCGTAAGACACTGATTAGGATCAAACTGAGAACCTTCATCCTATGAAGCTGGTATTTAACCAACTATGCAACGAATAGATTTTCTGCAAATAATAATAGTTTGTGGAAAATGGGCAGAAGAGTTTAAGAGTAAATGGGCCTTTCTTTAAAAATAATTTTATTGATAATTCGTATAGGCTTATAAAGGATCGGAGCGTCGATTGTCGCATGGAAACTTTCCACGAAATTAATGTCTTTTTAACTAATTATAAAACTCTAATTATAAAAATAATAAGATAAGGTTTGTAGTGTGTTAAATATTTAATTAATAAACTTATCTACTGTATAAGATGAAACATCTTCAAAATGATAAAATATTCCCGTAATAAAAAGGACCCGATACCAAGAAACTTTCTTTGTATTTACAATACACTTGACAGCCATCCAATATAAAATCAATCCGCGACACATCTTTCAGTAGAATTTATCATTTTTTGTTTATTTTGGTTCAGCTATAGACCTGTTGTTCAAGTTTTTCATGTTACAATTTAATTTCTTATAAATTTAACCCTATAAAACAAATTGTTTAACCAATATATTGTGCAAATAGTACAAGTGCAATTCTTCAGATTATTTCTCTTGAACTAAGGATCTACTTTTAAGTATAATACTGTTTTTCCATTTAATTAGATTTTTATAGAACAAACCTTTCTGAACCAGGATATATTTATTTGTTGAAATCAATTTGTAAAGAAGCTTTGTTTATGCATTTTAAACTACTTAATAATTGTAAATAGTTTTGAAGAACACCATTGTTCTCAAAACAAGGCCTTTACTTTGTTATACATTCTAGAGGGGCATAATCATATAATAGCATGCAACATATTAAATAAAACATTGTACTTTCGTTTTAAAAGAGAAAGCGGGATATCATATTATTAAACATAATTTAAATAATGTAATTTTTATTACATGACAATAAAGTAAGGAATCTTGACAGTAAAATTATAACTGTCATACAAGAAATATTTTGTAGTCTATTCCCTGTAAAAGAGAGTTCATTTGTAAATGACTCAAATCCATAAAGAAACCTAACGCAAACCCCTTTTCCTTGACTGACTTATTCATATTATCAAGAACAATTCATCATGTAAACAATATTCACTAAAGAATATAATTAACCTATAGTGACAATAAACACAAATAACACAGATTTCAATTGTTATTTAGAGTCATATATATTAATGATAAATATATACCAAATCTGTGTATATTTTAATGTAAAAATGACTTAATAAGTATACATTTTCATTAGCATTTTAAACTTTTAAATATTATTTAACAAAATTATATTTGACCCCTCAGTTATAACATTGAGAATGTAAACAATCTCTTTATATTTCCCAACTGACTACACAGTTTTCACCTGAAGCTAAACACTAAATGTATATACATTTTACTACCATACAATTTATTCAGAGAAACAGAGCAAATTTCCTTATTTAATTGATTAAAAAATAACCAATGTAGATTATTACGTTTAAAAATGCTATATATGTTTCTAACATAACTGTATAGCTATGCTATTATTAGGGGTACATTAATTTAAACCCATATATATGCACAGTTCCCCAAAAATGGAAGGGCGCGTTAAATAATGAATAATACACCAAATCATATGTTTTGAAATGAACGATTAGTCTAAGGTGTTGCACTGTGACCAGATACAAAGATAGTGTATTTTAAACTAGCTGAAAAAGGATAAGTTAGGATAGTAGGGAAGATAACAATAATAACAAACAATAAAAATAAAACGTCAAGCATATTGTGATAACAATCCCAGCTAATTACATTAGGGCTTGTATAAATGTTTATCTTAGGTCTTATGCAAACTTGTGAATTACATTTTATAATCCTCGTGTAGTATTGCAGTATACTTAATGTTATTTGAAATGTGATACTTCTTCACTGTGGGAAGCTTTCTTTTTAATTGGTGTAGACAGCTTTAAAAAATGTATAACTATTAACTTCTTAGTTATTATAGTTAGGTTTTTTATTAAATCGAACTGGTTACTTATTTCCAATTACAACACTTTCCCTGCAGCGTAAGATAGGTACTCAATATACGAGTTGACACAATGGCAGCACTGACATTTGTGCGTTTAATAAATAATCTATCTGTATTTAAACTATAATTAAAATTACCTATGATTTAAAGACGAACAGTCGGCATTAGTTTGTAAGACTAAATTCATCCTTATTCATTTAGTCTTATAATAGTCCCTTACAAGGAGACTAGGGATTTTCCAATTCATCAAATAAGTTATCGGTTCTGCCAGATCTTGACAAAAGAACCAGGACCAAGGTTTCTTCGTTCAGGATCCAGAAACAAAAAGGAGA
>JAQJVL010008336.1:0-20175 GCA_035578905.1 Stictocephala bisonia
GGTGAAGTCTTATATGTAATTTAAACTCAAGTTGAATATTTTGATCCTAGTTTGATATCAAAATCTTGCTAAAAAGTAATTGCTGTTTGAATTAGTGAATTTCTTTTATGCAATGATGTTCTAAGTAATGTTAAGGATTTAATGTTTACACCAGAGTGGAAAAATAAACAGAGATCACTTTCTTGTGGCCATAGTGAATGCCTCAGTGACAGTTAAAAATAGATTACAACTTATGTACATCTGTAGTAATAATTACTATACTTATCCTTGAGGATTTGGGGAGATTAAGGGAGGGACAGACAATGTGCTGGCCCTGCCATTGATGACATACTGGAGAAATAAATAATTACTTGACACACATTTAGCGTAGTATTGGATGCAACATCTATTTATTTCTTCCGTGAGTTTACAATCATCATCATCATCTGATCAGCATCTCCAGTCTCCCGGGTGTGCTCACAAGCCTCTTCCATCTGTCTCTGTCTAAGAATAATTGTCTCTCCTCCGCCTGTTGAATGCTTGTCCCTTTCAGGAATAGGTCTTCTTTTACCAAATCCATCCATCTCGTCCGTGGTCTTCCGACTTTTCTCTTCCCTACTATTTCGTTTTCAAGCCAGGTTTTTGCCACTCTTCCTTCTTCCAATCTCTTCACATGACCAAACCATCCTAGCCTTAAGCTTCTTATTTTCTCTTTTACTGTTTTTTCGCATCCAAACTGGGTTCTTATAGTTGTGTTTCTTATTCTGTCACGTCTAGTTCTCTGCACTGCCGTTCTCAAGAATTTCATTTCTGCTGCTTGTATTCTACTATCGTCTTTTTTATTTAATGTACATGTTTCTAGGCTGTAAGTTAGGATTGGTAAGAAGTATGTTTTGTACAATATTGTTTTAGTTTTTAGGGGTATATTCACATCCCACAGTAGGTTGTTTAATTGATGATAAAAAGCGGCTGCTTTACTAGTTCTATTTGAGACCTCAAGTGAGTCTGTACCATCTTTCGTAATGGTACTACCTAAGTACGAAAAATGTTCTACATTTCTAAGCACGCTGTTCCCTAACTTTAATGCTACTGTGTCATCTCTATTGTTTATCGTCATTACTACAGTTTTCTCTTTGCTGACTGTTAAATTGAATTCATTGAATTTGTCGTTCCATAAGTTTAATTTATCTTGTAGTTCATCTTTGGAGTGGGCCCAAATTACTATGTCGTCTGCAAAGGCTAAAGCATTGAATTCAGTAGTTGCCAAATCCTCCTTAATTTGTTTCATTATTTCATCCATAACTAGGACGAACAGGTATGGAGATAGTGCACTCCCTTGCTGAACTCCCCTTTACGTTTTAAACCAGGTTGAGGTATTTGTTCCCACTTGCACACAACTTTGGCATTCCTCATACAACATTTTTACTTTTCGTATCAAACTATCGGGGACTTTTCTTTGTTTTAGGCACTCCCATATTCTATTTCTTGGGACACTATCATACGCTTTTTCAATATCTAAGAATGCCATGATAACTGTTTTGCCTTTTTCTACGTGTTTTTCTATTATCCTTCTAATTGTAAATATTAAATCGGTAGTGGAACGGTTTTTTCTAAAGGCATACTGTTCTTCTTCTAACAGGTCCTCTGTTAGACATCTCAATCTTTTTTCGATAATCTTCTCCAATATTTTTAAACCATGTGAAAGTAAGGTTATACCTCTGTAGTTCCCACACTTTTTTCTGGACCCTTTTTTAAATAGGGGGATTATAATTCCTTTTCTCCAATCTTGAGGGATTTTGTTCTCTTTCCAAATAACATTGAAGACTCTTACTAGCCAATGTATACCATATAATCCAGCTGCTTTTATCATGTCTGCATTTATTTCGTCTGCTCCTGCTGATTTTCCATTTTTCATTGCTTTCAAGCTGTTTTCCACCTCTAGCCAAGTTATTGGTGGTTCTTCTCTTCCTAACGTTTCTGTATCTTCAGATGATATATAATTACTGGACTGCTGTCCATTTAGTAAATTTTCAAAGTGCTTCTTCATAACTTCAGTGATTTCAATTTCCTTTACGACCACCTTCCCCTCGTCATTTTCAAGGCCTTTAATGGCTTCACACGGCTTTCGTTTGTTATTTATGATTTTGTAAAGCATTGATTTATTACCTATGCAGTCCTCTTCAAGCTTCTGTGTAAACTCGGTCCAAGATTTTTCTTTTTCTTCTAATACCATTCTCTTTACCATTAGCCTTTTCTCCCGGTGCACAGCACTCTTTGTAGCTATAAGTGCTTCATCTCTGTTTGTTGAGCATTGCTTTGCTTTGTCCATGTCTCTTTTTGCTATATTTCTTTCCTTGATTGCTTCTTTGATCTTTTGGCTCCACCATGGGGTCTCTTTCTCCTTGACTTTAGAGCTGGTTTTTCCACACAGTTTCTCTGCATTTACAACAAGTGCTTGTTTGAATTTATTCCATTCTATCTCACCTTCCTCTAATGCACATTTTGGTACCTCTTGTTTGATTTGGTTTTGGTATTCCAACTTTGTCTCAAGGTTTTTCAGTTTCCACACTTTGATTCTTGGTTTCTTCTTACAATTAATCTTTGGCATTGGTATTTTTACTATATCTGCTACTAGTAACTTATGGTCACTATTCAGGTCTTCACTTGGTATGACCTTTACATCTTTAACCAAGTTCCCGGCTATTGGGTCAGTAATAACATAATCTATAACAGTTTTAGATTGGCCATCCCAGCTGTACCTCGTTATTTTGTGGCTATCTTTCTTTTTAAACCAGCTATTTTCTACAGTTAAGTTGTTTCTCACACAGAAATCGAGTAGATGTTCTCCTTCCTGATTCCTGTTTCCGTATCCATGTGGCCCTAAAACCTTTTCACAGCCTATCCTCTCATTTCCTATCTGTGCATTTAAGTCTCCAATTATAATAAGGTTTTCACAGCTGCAGCAATCTTCCAAGTCTGTCTCAAATTTTTCTTTGGTTCGCTCATCACAGCCAGTTTGAGGGGCATATACTTGTATCACAGTCAGTTTATCTTTTCCTACATTAACTACTAATTTTATTAGTCTATCATTTAAGTACTCCACTTCTGAAATGGCATCCAACTCTTTGCTTAGTACAAAGCCTACTCCATTTCTTGCTTGCCTTCTGTTTCCATTCCAGGTTAAGGTATAGTTTTTTCTCAATTGTTTTTTCCCTTTTCCTTTCCATTTGGTTTCACTCAATCCAAGAATGTGGATCTTCCGTCTTTCCATCATATCTACAATTTCTTCTATTCTGCCTGTTAGGCTCATTATGTTTAAAGTTCCTATTCTTAGGGTCTCTTTTTTCTTTAGGAGTTTCTTCTGAGCGCATTTCAGTCTTACATCGAGCTGTACGCTGTCATTTTTGACTGGTCTGTTTTCAGAGGTTTGTCTTGGTTGGTAGTTATTTTGGGATCCGAGGCTTGTCATATTGTTGAAAGCTGATTTTATATCCACTACCGGCTAGCTAGGCCTGTCGTAGCTTCTTTTGACTGGGGACGGGTCCCCAGCCCCCAACACAAGTCTGCTCACTGACCAGGTTTCCCGCTGGGGTTGGTTACCCGAACCTTCCACCTGGTTGCTCAGTTTAACAGGGGCACCTCTCGTAGGTTAAGTGTTGGAGTTGGAGTGAGAGAGGCTAAGAGGGCTCTCTTGAGCGAACCCTTATATTTAGCGATGTAGGTCTTCGCACCACACGCATCATCACTCCCATTCACCCCCAGTTTACAATCATAGTTAAAAATTAGTTTAACTATGACTGCAAAAGCTAAAAAGAAATCAGAATAAATTCTTTTTCTGAAACTAAGAATTTATTGTGTACGGCTTAGATATCTGATACACTACTATATCAGTGTTACGGGTATTGGATTTAAAATAAATTCATTGATAATTATTTCAAATACGCTGTATATGATACATATTACGAACATTGATACTGGAATTATATGTTAGTCACTACTAAAATTAGAGATGTAAGAGTTCTTGAGCTCTAAAGAAAATGTTCAGTAATTTAGAGTATTGGTAAATAATCAAGCAAATTTATAACCAATTTTTTATAAGCTATTATATTTTTTTTAATGAGATGCTGATTTCAATTTAAACTCAAATTCAATCCATGATTTGACGTACACATCAGTTGTGTAGCCACATTTGGGTAATTTAGGGTCAGAACCCCTCCCCCTCAAAGTCAGAGGATATCCCCTGCCTACTCGTAAACCATAAGTAAAACCAGAGATAAAGTAAGTACGATTGGTATGTCGTAAAACTATAGTCATCATAGCTATACATAAGTGATTTAATGTTGATTTTATTAACAAGACAAAAAAAATTATACAAACAAGAATTGCATTCATTCTGTAGAAAACATGTGAGAATTGGATTTTAAATTGTAGTTAAGTTAAGAAACAAATTCATACAATGGACTCCACATTGTAAACAAAGAGTAATAAATATCAGTTATGCCATTGGTTATTCAATAAATATGTAATCTTTTAAAAATAAATGCTGTAATACTTTCATTGCTTAGGTATTTTTCATATATATAACTAATTATTACTTACTTCGCCTGCGTTACTTATTTGAAACTTGCATCTTGAAAATGAAAATCTCATTTCTGAAATAATAAGTTATATTTAGATTTAAATAGCTCTACATTCTACATATAAGACGCCGACACAACGTTGTTGGTATTTTAAGGCGAATATGAATGGTTATATATGAGTGTAGTCTGGTTACTATCTGAGTTCAACTGTTCCTCAGAAAGGGCAATTTATTAATAGCCCAACAGCCAGGGCAACTAAGGGACCTACAGCTTTACGTGGAATCTGAACCACGTAGTGCTGGTCTGATTTTCAGCTAATTGATACTCAGTTATCTCCCCCATACAACATCCGCACAATGATTACCACCCAACATGGACACCCTAGACTTCTCTAGTAATGTCCACGCCGATAGCAACCATCAAGCGGACGCCATGTCGGTATTAAGAGGACCGAGCATCCGACCTATCGCCTACAATCTCCCAAACACTTTGTCCCCATGTAGCTGGGTTACAGCACTGCGCCACCAGTGCTCGTACATATAATGAATAAATTCATTTTAGTAAATATTAAAAAGCACTTGGATGAAACTGAAGTAATATTTAGTTCTATTTATAGCAAACAAAATGGAAGAATCAAATTAATAAAGGTATTAAAGTATGTATGACTTATCTTGATAAAAAAAATCACCAAGATTATATTCTAACCCCCTAAAAGTTCTAAACAAGTGCATTTGACATTTCAAAATGGCTTGGAAATGCACATCTAGGACTATTTGAACCTCTAATCTTGTAGTTTGATTGTTCCAAATATTTTCCTTCCTTCTATTCACCATTTTGAAAGTTAACGATCCGTAATTGTTGTTTGAAAGTTATTTGTTAGCATTGGATCGTTCATGATTGGTAGATAATGTTTGGAGATTTCTAATGCTTCAAGTGTTTAGGGAATAAACACAGTGTTTCAAAAGGTATAACAAACTGTCGTCTTAAGGTGTACTTACTAACATGGACTACATTTTAAAAAAATTTTTTCCCAACTCATACTAATTCAAGAAAAGACTAAAAATAAAAACTACATGCTTAAAGACTACTGTTGACAGTTAAGATAGTCAAGTGTTCTTGAAAACTATCACACAATACAATTTTATAAAATACAATACGAAAGACAAAAGAAATACAAAATATGAGAAGTTTTACAAAATACACAGTAGGTTATTTACTCGTAATAGACAAACAGACAATTTTGTTCATTTAATAACATGCTGTGTATTTTGTTGAACATTTTCATTTTTTGTATAATTATGCTATGTGTGATAGTTTTCAAGAACACTTTACTTTCTTAACAGTCAAATGTAGTCTTTAAGCATGTAGTATTTTTAGTCTTTTCTTGAATTAGTATGAGTTAAGGAAAAATAGTTTTCAATGTAGTATAAGTTCGTAAGTACAACTGAATACTACATGAGTTTGTTATATCTGTAGAAACTTTGTGTTTGATTGCAGTGACTCCATTGTTTTATCAATCTATCTAATGTTCATTGTGGTTTTTCGTTGGCTGTGACCTTCCTTATCTCTTACTGGTATAATAGGATAACACCTGGTAGTTATAATGCTTATTTTACCATACACATCTCCATTACAATAATTAGTAGTGTGGATTTTATTTTGGCTGAAAAATATTAATCATATCGGAAAACCTCCCGATTTTTATATAAGTCACCGATCACCCGGTAAAGACACGGATTTTAATGAAAGATCGCCGATTTTTGGGACAATACTTCTCATTTATTCCCATAAACACAATTTATTTTTGGAAATAATTTATCTACTGCACTTATGTACAAAAAAATTATAGTAATAGAATTGACTGGCGATTGTATTTACTACGTACGTACGAAATCATTCATGAAGGATATTGTTTTTAAAATATTAGGTTACATGGCATAACAACTACAGTACTTTAAATTTCAACTTATAAACGGCACCTAATATTAGTCACCCTATTCCTTAAACTGTTTTCGTTCTTGCAGTATTATCATAGACCTATAATACTATGGCATAATAGAAGGTCTATGGTATTATTTTGCTCGTTCGTTCTTTCCGCTTTTTGGAACAGTTAACGGCACTAAGTAGTGACAGGAGCGGAGCGTACCTACTTGTTGCAATAATTCATTGGAAGACTAGTTCGTGACCGACTGGTTCACTTTAGTGAACTAGTTAAACGATTTATATCAAACTAACTTGCTAGTTCATCTTGTGAAGTAGACGAACGCGATTATAACTTTCACCTTTGTTTCTCTAAATGCAATTTAAGTTTGTGTAGTACTGGCTGTGTGACACGGCCATCACGTGTGTTTTTGGCTCACTGTAGTTCACTTTGAATCGAGTAATTCTAATTACAATTCGTTCACTTTGCAGATTAGTTCATTTTGACTCGGTCGTTCGTGAACCAATGCCATCTGCCATTGGCGCCATTTCGTAATCCTGCCGTCGTATTCATTGTTCTTCTCTTTTCTAATGTACAGTTACAGAGATTTCACATAAGGCTGTTTCATATGAAATCAGTCTTAAGGAAGTAAAAGATGGTCTAACTTAGGATTAGGTACTGTAATTTAAATTTAGGTAAAATAATATAGCCTACTTCACTACTTCATTTGTTTAACATAAACTGGGCTTATTTTCACTAAATTGCATTCACAACATGAATTGGAATAAAATATATATATTCTGATCACATTAGTTGTATTATGCGATATTTTTTAGTAACAGGGGACTCACATTTTGAGAGTGACATGATTTTAAACTCTCCCAAAATTATCTGGAAACCCCCCAAAATGTTTCCGATTTGTTCTGAAGAACTTGTAGACAACCTGTTATAAGAATATTACAGCATCAGGATATAAGAATATATTTTCAATATTTTGAATAATAATTAAAAAAATAGTTTCTTCCCTTCACTTATTAATATATTATGCAGGATTAATACATATCCTCTTCCGGTCCAGCGTCACCACTGGGTCTGGGCGCCCACTAAGCTTCTCCATCTTCTGTCCATCTACCATTCCTCTCTTTGTACCACATCCCAGCTTACTTCCTCTCAATTCCACTTCTTTCTTAACATCTTGTAATCACTATCCTTGGTCTCCCTCGTGGTCTCTTCCTGTTCAGAGTATTTTTTCTATTTTTCGTTGGATTCTTCTTTCCTCATCCATTCTTCTCAGATGTCCAAACCACCTCAGTTTAACCTTCCCCAACCGTTCCCTTAAACTCTCCTGGACCACTCCTCTTATTTCTCCATTTCTCACTCGAACATGTCTTGTCTTTCCTTTCACTGCTCTCAAGAATTGAATTTCTTCTGCTTGGATTCGATTCTAGTTTCTTTCTGTAATATTCCAGCTTTCTGCACCGTTTGTTGTAATTGGTATAAAATATGTTTTGGACATTGTAATTTGTACCTTTTTCGGCACATCTTTATCCCACACCAAATTTCTGACTCCTTGAAAGAGCATATTTCCCTTCCCTAACCTATTTGTTATTTCTTGTTTCACCTTTCCATCGCTTATTATGGCTGTTCCGAGCCTCCGAGGTATGTGAATTCATCTACTAATTTCAGGTATTTTCCCTCTAACATGATGTCCTGTCCTAAAGTCTTGACTCTACCTACTACCATTATTTCACTTTTCGTCTTACTCATGTTTAGTCCCCTCTCTTTCATAAGTCTATTCCATGTGTTTATTTGTCTTTGTATCTCTCCGGCGTCACTATACCATCATTATATTATCTGCATCATTACGTTTACATTTACATTATCTTCCTTAACTTTCCTTAATATTACGTCCTTTAACACATTGAACAAAGTAGTATATAGGACACTCTCCTGTTTCAACCCTTTATTGTTGTCAAACCATTCCATATTACCTGCTGTCATTCTCACTCTACACTTATGTAACTTGTTTCATTCTTTTAGCCAGTTTATTATTGTCTTTTCTATACCAATGGTTTCTAGACTTTCCCAGACCACTTTTCTTTTGACTGAATCGTAGGCTTTCTCATGTCTATAAATACTATGATTAGCTTCTGGTCGAACTCCCAGTACTTTTCAATGAGTTGACGAGCAGCAAAGATTAAGTTCACTTTCCACATCCTCTTTAATTCTGTTCAATATAATCTTTTCAGAAACTTTTGCTACTTGACATGTTAACGTGATTCCTGTGTAATTATTATATCTTTTCTTGCTCCCCTTTTTATATAAGGCTATTATTTCACCTTTTCCCCAATCATCCGGCACTTTCCCACTTCTCCAAATACACTTCAGCCACTTTACTCACAATGGTCCCAGTGCCTTGATCATGTCTATTGTTATTTTGTCTGGACCTGGTGCAGTGACGGATTTACCATTAGCATTGATTTTACTATACATAGAAGATAGTTCCATCCAATGTTAAATATTGAGGCACGGAAAATGGGAGCGACCGTGCTGCAACCTGTCGGAAATTGCCTCCAGTTTCGACTGTTCGGTTGCACAACCTGTGAGCAGTAAAGGAACTAATCACTCCCTCTCATTCCCCCATTCTCTCTCTCTTTCTCTTAAGACTCGCCCGGAAGTACTGGTCTACTGCTGTCTCCCCTCCATCTTGCCTTCCGTCATTGCTGATAAACGATCACCTTATCGCAATCAAGTCTAGCCGTCCAGATGTTGTACATTCCAATACCCTTCCACCTCTACGTACTTACTACAGTATCAACATTCTTTCTTTATAACTCAACCAGATGTAGATGAAATTAAGAGTATTGTTAAATTAATAAACATTTCTATTATTATTTCAACTCAACACTAGTATTATGTTTTGAACAATTGATTTTGTACATAACATGTACATATGGGACAAAATTGATATATACTGTACATCTCAAATATAACCTTTCATTACCAACATATTTTCACTTTGACTAGAGAAGTGAGTGAAAGGTGTAGGTCAAACCTATAAAGCAAATGCATGATTTTGTTGTAGGTTATTATGGAGTCTATTACGGAGTCTATTATGGAGTTTAAATCAGTGCTCGAGTTGCGCGCAATACCGATTTCAGATAGTCCGTCCAGTCTTGGCCGCTCAAAAATGCAACTTAGACCACAAGCTATGCTATAGAAATAGAAAGACGACTCACGCACAATATAACTCATAAAAACGTGTTCTTAAACACAAATATCGCAGTAAAACCCAAATTAGTTGAAGAAAAATCTTCATCATAATTTTTTCTTAAAAAGTATGTAACACGGTGGACACTATAAAATGAGTTTGATAATTATTGCTTTCTTATTTTAAGTTTGACAGCAAATTAAAATTCATGAGTTTTGTCATTTCAGACTATAGTAGTGGCCCCGCGCCACTGTATATATTCTGTGCCCGCGCGCACTACGGCGGGACCGGCCGCCAATGAATATCACGTACTCAATGGGTGGGCGGATGGGTGAATATCACCGTACTGAATGGGTGGGCGGGGGGGGGGGGTGAATACCACGGTATTGAATGGGTGGGTGAGTACTTAATAACCACACATATGATCTAAATACATCTGATTTATTGATCCCGTTTAGAGAAAATATTAAACTAAACTTATAAATGTCACGAGATTTGTAAAATTATTTATTAGCACATTTTTGTATATTGTGATATAATTACGGCGGGCGGGAACGGACTTCAGCACTTATAGAGTAGATGGCCTCAGTATGTCGAGCGAGAGCTGTGATTCGGCTAAAATGGATAGTGAGGATGAGAATTAAAAAGTAATTTATAATATATCATAATGCGATGTAAATACAGTACTCTGTATTTGTTCATTTCAATTACATGCCAACTAATGGACTGATAAAGACTTTTATGTGACAGAATGCAAATGTATTTGTGTAATTTGTATTACTTGTTCCACTTAAAATGTTAATAATATTTTCATTTGACTAATATACTTACTTGATTGATTCAGGAGCCCTCCTATCTCTTCCCACGTAATATCACGCCGGATACTATTGAAGTACTCCGGGTAACGCAAGTTGTACACTTCAGGGTAGTTTTCATCCAGAGCAATCAGCTTCGAGACAACCATCTTCAATTAGAACACCAGCAAGTCTGTGATTTCAAAACGTCCGGGGTGTCCGCTGCCGCCCGCCGGTGGTGCTTCTTCCCGCCAGACGGGTGGGACTGGCGGGCGGCACGGAATTGTCCTGAAGATCTCTCTCACAAACATTTTGAATGAGTGCGGAACGCCGGTGCAGCCGGTCCCGCATTAGTGGGCGCATCCTAATTTGATTCAATGCCTTTAACATTTGAAAAATGCCGTGTCACTCGCTGCGCCCGCCGGCCCCGCCCTAGTGCGCGCAAAAGTGACATTGACTATATAATCTGACTAAACAAATCAATATTTATTTGATTTATTTATTGCCTAAAAAAATACACATAGAGTTTTTACCAGTGTTTAAGTAATCGAAAATGGTTAAGCCTAGTTTTGCATCTAAACGCCTCAAATAGTGTTTTGCCAGAAGCTAAGTGTACATAATTTAAGATGTAAAACGTACGGTGAATTATAAATAATTGTGTGTCGTAATTATTTAAATAATTTCATAAGTTAAACACCTTCTTTGGTAATATAAATTTAGTAAAAAAATATATTTTATTCAATCGTTATTAAATACATTTAAAAATCTTAATGCCTTTTCCACTGATCTTTTTTATAATGTGTTTTTATTAATAAAGTTTATTTTATTTTCAAAGTATATAATAAGTAATAAATATTATGGACTCTTTTACCGTCAGCTACGGCAAAAGAGTTATCAGTCTCAACATAGTCGTCAGCGGTAAGGCCGTTAGATGTGTCGTATGAAGCAGCTCCACCGAATCTTGGCAGTACTTCAATCGCACATCAACCGCGGACCAACCTGCATCCCAAGAATTTTGAGATGTCTCCGCCCGAAGACTGTGCCAATCCTATCACTCGGCCTAAAAAAGTTGGATAACAAGAGTACGCCACGACTCCCAGCCAGCAAATAAGTGTTAAGTGCAGCATATATTTAAATTTGGTTCATTAATTAGTTCCGAAATTTGTTGCTAGGTCAGAATGTAGTTTATGCATTTCCCAATAGATTGTATTACATCATTGATTTTATTATATAAATATATAGTATATATTTTTAATATTCAATGTTGTAAAAAATACAAACATGTATTACTTCGAGCAATCGTCAATCGACACTCGTGAGAGGTTGTGTAATGTCTCACATACTTGTTCTATTATTATAATACCATACACCTTCCTCCCCTTAAAAAAAGAAGTTTTTCAACTCTTGAAATCGGCCGAAAATTACTGTGAAAATTTTGAAAGAGTTGGAGTCCTTCAGCATCAGTTGAACGAGTTTTATTTTAATGAAAAATGTCTGGACACCCGATCGAATTAGACTGTCAGTGGAGAAGGGCAAAGCTGTTCTGAGTATCAAAGTTTTCAACGATATGTCATGTAGTACTTTAAAAATTAATATATTCAGAAAAATTTGACTGGTTTCAGCCTTCAGCCAGTGTACTAGTACAACTAGCACAAGAGATGCCTGAACAATTATGACAATTTATTGAATTCTGCCGAGTTAACTTTTTTTTAATTCTGCCGTAATGAATGTCTTTTTAAAAGAAAAAATTAACTGTCTAATAATATTGTATAATTCTGTAATCTTAAATTAAAATATAGTTGTAGTATTACGAGCATATGTAACTAAGTCGTTAATAATTTCCCCCAATTGACAACCTGAATCTCATATAATAAAATTTATAGAAAACACTTTACAAATAACTCCCCCCCTCCCACCAGACCCCAAGAATATCCGGTATCCGTATTTTATTGTGAAAATGTATGGCAACACTAGCTCGTTTTGTCTGTCAACGTGAACGGTGACTGACACTGAGGCTATTTAGTCACGCTGATGATTTATTATTTTATTTACTTTATTTTTTACATCTTACTAACCGACAGCCCTTGCTCAGCTACGGGGTGGTTCTCTATGCTTGATTACCCTCCTCTCCGTAGTTTTCTCTAAACTCTAAACCATTACATCAATATTAAACCTCAGCTTGCTGCCGTTCTCTTAGATTACAAAGTTTAATAGTTTAAAACCCTATAAGTCTACTTCCCTAAAGGGGAATGACAAGTACCTAGTGCTATCATGCCACCAGAGTTAATATAATTGACCTTAAACATTTCTCACTGAAAACCAAATTAGCCAAGCTTTTGTGCCATGTTTATATTTTTTGTATCAGTTTCGCTACTCATGTTGTTGGTTGGTGGCTACTTTTGTACATTAGCCAAGCTTTTGTGCCATGTTTATATTTTTTGTATCAGTTTCGCTACTCATGTTGTTTGTTGGTGGCTACTCAGATTGATTACGATTTCTACCCAAGCTGATCGTTGTGGCATAGGCTTACCATTGTGGACTGTAGGCGTAGTTTACCGCGGACAGTCTGCCTTATTTAATATGTCCGCGAAGTGGTTTGCGGCTACAAAATGTCCGCCTTTTTAAAAAACTAAAGTCTTATATATGGTGTAAATTGATGTAGCCTATTATTACATTTATCCAAGCGCTGATTCAGGTTGTCTTGACAGCGGTGGCGGGTAGCCTGGTGGATTGGGGGAACGATATAGTTTATCGTAGAGTGGATGACTGCCAATAAAGGTTTTCATTGTTGCTAAAACTGATACTGAGATAATTTAAATTATCACCGTAATTAATGTATGTCCTAATTAATCTAATGTGTAGCTAAATAAGTGTAAATAATATAATTTGTTTGACTTTTATTTATCTTTTTAACCACAGATGTTTAATATAAGTATGTTTGCCATTCATTTAAATGTTAATATTAAATTACAATAATTTTTAAACATGTATAGCCTAAATAACTCCCCACAGATTTAGAGTTGAAGTGTTTGGCTATTAATAAAGAGCCCTGTTCTTCTGATTAGGATTAATTTAATTTACCTTATTTGAAAGTGTATGCTTATCATTAATATATATATATATATATATATATATATATATATATATATATATTTGGTGGTGGCTTCAGTTTGAAACCATATTATTACAGTTATGCACAAAACCCAAAGTTACGTATTATTGAAGTTATACTTCTTTGCGCCCGTTAGACACTTTGGGATGGGATGTTGGTCGAGAAACCGCGTCACGCTGAAAAGTAAGAACAAATTTTTAAGAACTATCGATTAATCGATTGTTAATCGAAGAAATTTAATCGAAGAAATTACTGATAATGATAATATAGGTGTATAATATAATAATGAAGTCACGTATAATATATTGAAGATAAATATATTGAATAATATTGAAAAATGTCTTATATTTCATTTATATATCCTGTCTGTTTGTGTGCGTGAGTGGGTGTATGAGAATGGCCAAAGAAGTATAACTTCCACCGTGTGGTCCGACGCACACCCAATTTGTTTTTTTTTTTAATTATATTATTGTTAATTTGTAATAGTTATTTGTTTATATAGTTTTGTTAGTTCTGTTTTGTTAGTTATTTATATAGTTGTTAGTTCAATGGAAACATATCACAACAGTGGAAAGTAATAAATAGTTTGACAGGAGAGGCCTCAAACAAGAACATAGAGCGCATTGAGTTACAAGACAGAACAATCACGACAGACCCAAGCGTTATCGCAGATGAGATAAACAAATACCTTATCGCTGTCCAAGCCGACCGACCTCGTACAGTTCCCACATCGACTCTCCCACCTATTCGTTCTTATCCACAATCATTCTTTATAGAGTCAACTACTGTAAATAAAATAAAACAAAATAGTGAAAAATTTAAAAAATAAAAAATCAACAGGTTTTGATATGATTAGTGTTCATTTATTAAAATTCATTATAGATGAAATCGCTTCAGTACTGGTAATTAGCGTCAGTTTTAGTACTACCCTGGCATTTTCTCTGAAATTGTAAGTTAAGTTCAGTTGTTCCAATATTAAAGAAAAATAATTCTTTAATTTTTAATTAATAAAAAATAAAACATAATTATATTTTCAGGAATTTTAATATTGATATAACATAAAATGATTTTTTTTCTTGACTAGAAGCCATTGTCATGAAACACATGTACAACTCTCTTGTTCACGTTTTTGAATTATTTGTGTCAATAGTTTTAGATTATTTTTATACTTTAATTGAATTATATTTTCAGGAATTTAAACACTGCAGGTGGCGATTGTGTGTCTTCTATTATGCAATTATATGTATTGCTAGACTCATATGTTTAAATGTTTTTTAAATATATATTTTTTCTTTAATCAAACTGGTCACATAACTCGATATAGTGGCCAGTTAATTTCCAAATAAGTACTATGTAAATAGATAATTGTCATTATTAGTTGGAAATAAATACATTTATTCTTGGCATTGTTTGTTCTGTTTATTCTCACTTGTGTAAATAAGTCATATTCGAAGTGCTATAATGAAAAACACCACAGAGTGCGGCTATAGTTTATTTTATTATTATATAGACTTTGTAGTTACTTAAAATTAGTTATTTCTTATGTTATTGCTGGTCACGCTACTTGTGAAGTGTTACCAGTGTAATTCCAGAGTGTCTTTTCCAGAGAAATTGAAAATATAAATAAATTGCAATTTATCCATACTTTCACATCTTGTAAAATAATAGAAACGTGCATGAAAACCAGATGTGTTAACTTTAATTGTATTCGCCTTAGACATACTTTTTACAAAGGTCTGATTCAATCAATGCTATAGAACGGTATTTTTGGAAGGGGGACATAAACAAAATTTACAATAATTTCAACCTGATTAAAATAATGAAAATTGACTCTAAATCAGTAGTCTAGTTAGTTATATTCTATAACGATAATATTTCCTAACCAATTTCAATTGACATTGAGATTGTTTTTCTCAAGAAGTAATAATAGTCATAACTTTATAATTCTTAAAAAAACTGACCATTCACCAAACAATGAAATATTTTACAAACAATCATGTAATTACTTGGAACCAAAAAATATGTTAATTTTAAAGACAGTAATAATAAAACAGACATTTATAATAAAAAGATAAATAATGCTATTTTAAATTAAATGCCTATACACAGATTGTCAGGCCATAAGATGAAAGCTATTTTTATCTTGTATACAAGTAGATTAGTGGTTTTGTTATGATTTTTTCTAACCCTATCACGACATTTTAATCTAACCTGGGTTTTATATTTTGCCCAGTATTATTCTATATAAATATCATAGGCCTATTTCAATATTTATTTTGCCAAAGAAATAAATAATGTCACATTTTTTAATATTTCACTATATTAAATATTCCTGGAATATTTGCAGATTAATTTCATAATTGAAATGGGAGTCATTGATTGGATTTGAAAACAATTTATTTTTTAATCAATTACCGAATACGAAAAAATTAAAGATTTAGTCCAACAGTCGATTTAATCACCTAATCGATGGTTAAAATGCAATGAATTAAGATTTTTCAGATGGGCTATATAATATGAAAATGTTTACTTAAATCAGCAGTAATTATCGCCAGCATTGCCGATAAGTTAGCGGTCTATTCAAGTGTGTCTATTTACAAATACACGGTGTGTTAATCATATAAATCAATATGGTGTTTTAATTTATTCAGTTATAAATATTTCTTTATTCAAAATGAATGTCAACTGAGTTTTACTGTAATAGTATCAACACAGTATTCTATATTATTCGAAAGAGATGCAAGCAAATGAAATAACAGACAACCCGGATAAAAGTTGGCAATATTTATCAAAGCAGGACGTTGTTTGTGTGTGTGACTAGAGGAAGGAGAGGGCGGGGCGGCTGTCTGGAGAATGGGAGAGTGGGTTGAGGAGGGGAGGGCGGGGCGGCTGTCTGGAGAATGGGAGAGTGGGTTAAGAGGAGGGAAGTGAGAGAGAGACGGAAGAGCGTGCGAGAGAGAGAGGAAATAGGGCTATGCGCAGTGCAGCGTGGGGCCTCAAAACAGTTTTGGGGCCTCGCCACAACTCTCCCATATGGATGGAGTATCTCTTTATATAGTAAAATCAATGCCATTAGGCAGCTGCCTAGGGCCGCAGGCAAGAGGGGGGCCGCAAATATTGTGCTAATGCGCTAAGTAAGGGTCCTCACGATTTTTTTACACAGCTACCCGCTAGATTTTATAAAATATATTTATCACACTCCTTATAGGTTATAGAAATACACCACGTACACAAACATAATAAAAAATAAACTAAGTCGAAATAAGTATTGTTGAAAGTGAAGGTGTATTTGGTGTGGTGAGAACGGCACCCGCGATTATCATGTCGATGTCTACAGAGTACAGACTAGAGTTATTTATTTCTTGGTTGGTCTACTGAAGCGAATGTCTTGAGCAGGCGGCAGGACTTTGATGATTTAATAGTAGTGTTCTGCTGAGAAATCAAGAAAAGTTCATGTTTAATAATAAATAACACTGCAAAAATGAAACACAATCAAAAACAGTTTTAGTAGTCTTAGGTGATACTTATTAACTGATATGTTGTAAGTTTTTGGAAGTGGTCATGAACATATTTTGTTTATTGCACTAAAAAAGTGAAAATTCAATGTTATTCTAAAGGACAATTGATAATCAACTAAACAACGATGAAATGAGCCCAGTAAAAATGTTAACACTTATTAACATTAGAATAAAAAATGTACCAAGATTATCCAATAATATATTTTAACTTTTTAGAAACACAATAAATTAGTTTACTATTTTTATAACAACATGTTTTAATATATATTATATTGTAAAGGAAAGCTTATATACTTTATATATATATATATTTATATAACTGTAAAAAAAGAAAATAGATTAGAAAATACTTTGTTTAAAAAAAATTAAAGTGATTAAATACTAGCCTACAATACGAGTATTATTTACCAAACTAGCTAAAGATACGAGTATTTTTCGTCACTGGCGGGAAGGGGGGCCGCAAAAAAATTTTGCCTTGGGCCGCAAAAAGTCTAAATCCATCACTGACCTGGTGATTTGCCTTTTTCATTGTTTTCAAGGCTTCCTCCAACTCCTTCCATGTAATTTCTTCTAACTCTCTCTCTTGATCTGTATAGTTTTCTCCATCTTCTTCCTCCTCATCTATATTTGAGTTTAGTAGTTTCTCAAAGTAATCCTTCCATAGACTTTATATATCTCCTGCTTTGACTATTATTCTTCCGTTATCGTCTTCCATCGACTTTGATCCTTCAGTTGTTCTCCTTTTTTCCTCATCATATTATAAAAAATTCTTGTTGCCCTTATTTATTCTTTATATATTATTATAAAGGCGTAAAATAAAAATAATAAAAGAATCATGAACGCTTATTGACACGTAAGCAATATGGCAATCATTGATAATCAACTCCATTTAAAATTAAAATTCAATTTTATATTTAGATCCACCATTAAAAGACCAAAATCAACTAAATTATTTGCATTGTAAAAAATATTGTATAGGTTAAATCAATGTTAACAAGCTACTATTGTATGGAAAGCCGGGAACTATGGGTAAAAGTGAGGTTGATCGTAAATTTAATCCAACTGGAACTTGACCTCAAAAGCAATAAAATTCATACTGAATGCTGTATTTATTCTCATGACAGTGAGTTTACGTTCCAAATATTGTATTAACACACGTCAGGAAACTGTCAATCGTTAATCAAAGCCACACTTATGTTAACATACATGAAATCATAAATGATTGCAACGATAACAGATTTTAGACCAAATACTTACATGGCCAGAAATGTGCGTTAACATCATTAAGTTGTAACTGGCCAAAACCATTGCCACTGCGATATTTGAACAAACTGCGTTAGAAATGTAAATTCCTATAAAGAATAACATAGGTATAATATAAAATACCACAGTGCGTATGTGGGTGGGTCAATTACCACAGTGCGTGTATGGGTGGGTGGGTGGGTCAATACCGCAGTGCGTGTATGGGTGGGTGGGTGGTTCATTAACACAGTGCGTGTACTGAAAAATACGTAAGATTTACATTTAAAAAATACGTCTTATGTTTAACCCTGGAGTTATGGAGGATAGATTCAATATGTCTGACCACTCAGCCCCCTTAACGGTTGACGTCACCTTTAAATATACTTATTAAGACCTACAACTTTATGTTGTAAGCTATAAAATAATTAAGATATTTTAATATTATCTTAATTAAAATATTTTGTGTTGATAGAAACAACAAACACTTGAAGATGACACAAGATAAGTTAAATATGACGTATGTACAAGGAGTAGATGCTATGGTGGTGGCTCAGAGGACCGCTTAGTCCGAGGTCTAAGGTTCGAAACCCCAACTGGGCTAGCGGTCGATACTTACCTGCCTTGCAAGTGGATTTCAAAATAAACATGACGTCTAAAATCCCTGGAAACGCCCAGCTTACAAGGAACAAATATATATTCTGAAGTTGCCACTGGAACAACCAACAAATTAATAAAAAGTGCAAATTATCACTGGGCAATACATTTGTTGTCAAGCAAATTACATCTATTTCTTTAACTATATATGTTCAACATACTCTATTGCTCTGTAATGATCAAGTGAGGTTTCTTATAGTGTGTCGTCCCTTATTGACCTACCCACTCACCTATGCACATACAGAGGTATTGCCACCCATCTATTCACATACAAGAGTAACTATTGACCCACCCATACAAGTACAGAGGTGTGTGTCAATACCCAATACTTCATCACTATATTGCTCAATAGTTTCTTCCATTTTATCGCTCTCAAGAACTAAATAGTTCTTTTCTCACTTTGGACGGGACTTTAATGTTGTGATACATCTTTTTTTAACTACCAATCTTTCATTCTGGGTTAGGAATATGTTTGTACAATAATAATATATGAATTACCAAATAAAAATCGATAATTTTGTAAATCAATTTACACATTTTTTATGTATAACAGATTTGTACCATATATTGATTTTAAATTCATCTTTTAAAATATGCTTTTGGAATCGTTATTATTCTTATAAGAATAAATATATTTATTTAGAAAAAAATTAACTCTAATTTATTGCCCTACCTTCGGCTTTCATAATAAAAACTATACAGAATTATTACTGTTTTTAATGTATATATTATTTTATTTTAATTATAGTGGACTGAAATATTGCTACTACAGTAAATCACAAATATCTATTATTTGTGGAATAATAACCTTTTTATATTATAATTAAATATATATTTGTTTGCTAAATCAAATGCCACAAATATAATTTTAGTAGATTTTTAAGGTATCTATGCCTAGTCATGCTTGTCTAAACTAAAAAAACCCGACGTCGAATTGACCTCTGCTACCTGTGAGGCCGACAGATCGGCAAGCGTCCATCGCCATCCACGAGCGCCAGTGCCTGAGGAAGTGGCGGCAGCGAGGCTAGCTCTCCACCCCCTATCTCCCAACGTCTAATTGTCTATGACTTTCTTTTAAATAAGCTTCTGCTTATTAATCTCTTTTATTTTTAGTTTTAATCAATTTTCTGTGATGGAACCCCTGAACAGACGTTAATGTTAGAG
>JAQJVL010008337.1:0-20166 GCA_035578905.1 Stictocephala bisonia
AATTTTTCTGAAATTTCAAGTTTGATTCCCACTAAAGGCAGAAACATTTTTTACCTAATTATATATATTTTTTAATATAAGTAACCGTAGTATTGGTATCAGGAGCGCAGAAAATACGAAGAGAATAGACGAGGCCTCATCAGTATTCACCAGAAGTAAGTAATTGAGATACTACATTCAGAGAATAGACGAGGCCTCATCAGTATTCACCACAAGTAAGTAATTGAGATACTACATTCCGGTATCCTCGTACATTCTGCTCTCCTGATACCTAACACCTTGAAATTTGAGGTTAAAGTTAGTAAATAACGGAATTTGTCTATTTATAGAACGTAATTGTCATTTATATTCATTAAAATCTATTTTTAGACTGTCTGGTCTATTTTTAGCACGACCTTGCCATTTATAACGGCTAGGTCACATACCTTGAATAGTAACGAGTCTATTAATAGGTGTCCCAAAGCATATATTTTCTCTCTACTGTAGCCCTTGTTAAACTTTGAGTATGGTATCATCTCCACCAAATCAGCCTGATACAGATCGTCTATTCCTTTGACTTCCACAGGTCTGGTGGGAAATGTTCTTCTGGCTGGAGCGTGTAGCTCTTTGGCGATGATTTCTCTCACGTTCATAATTTGTATTGGATTGTGTCCAATTCATGACTAATTGAAATTGTTGTAAACCAAAGTATTTATTGGTTTTAAGGGATTCCACAGCCCCTCCCCGCTGCGGAAAGTGGTAGCCGACCTTCTTCTTCTATTTGCTACCTCCTGCACTCCTGTGCTCCCATCCGTCTTCTTACTCCACCATTACCTCACTCCTTGTTAAGATTTTTATTCCTCCATATCCTTCTCCCCCTCACTCGATTCAGAATCTGATGTTTCTTCCACAATAGGCGAATCTATATCAAAGTGATTAATTCTTTCCAGCGCTTTATTAGCATACAAGTCGCTATATAGCTTCAATGTGTTGATGTTAGTCAAATCCAGAGAGTGTTTAAAACAAACACACGACTGAGAAACTTTTATACTATATTCATCCTCATTTACGCTCTGTTTAACATTCGGTAAAAAACCATAAGCTAGAATATCCACTCTATCGTATTCGGATACATCAATCGTTCTGGAGTACCTGTACACTGAAACAGTATCGACATTTTCCCCGTTCTTGTAGAACCTTAGGAGAGTCGCATCATCACTACTGAACCCCTCAGTAGGATCGGGATTATTTAACACGATAAACACTTGACTCATCTTGTGATGTTTACTCCTTCGTGTCTCAACTGGAAATGAGTACACGTTGCTGAGATCGTGTATGTATAATCGAGTATTACATCATCCTCTAGCAACGCAGGTGAACCTTTGGCGATGATTTCTCTCACATTCATATTTTGTATTGGATTCATAACTAATATAAATTGTTGTAAACCAAAATATTTATTGGTTTTTAAGGGATTCCACAGCCCCTCCCCGCTGCGGAAAGTGGTAGCCGACCTTCTTCTATTTGCTACCTCCTGCACTCTTGTGCTCCCTTAAGTGAGTTGTTTCTCTATGTTTTTTCGTAAAAGGTAAAGGAAACGTAGGTATGAAATTTTTCCCGTAGTCTCTTTTCTTGCGCTGTATGCTTTTCCATTTCTACATCTGCAAGTTTTCTCTTACGACAGTTCCTGTTGTAATGGATTCCACGTACAAAAATTTTCAAGTCCATCCAATCCACAGTGTCGAGGTATGCCTGGAGATAATCCTGTTCCGAACTTATCGACTTCCAATGCTCCTCAATTATTGGATTTACTTCACTCATAAACTTCATGTCCTCTTCGTGCCATTTCCATTCGTATTCGTCACGTGGTTGAGCATGCCATCTATTTGTGATGTTATCTTCTCGCCACATAAAGTCCATGTAGAGATCCCTCCATTTCAGATTGACGACTGGGTTGCAGTCACCGTCCAGGATGGGTGCTTGTTCAGAAGTAGCGTCGGATTCTCCGTACATGTTGATAGCCTCTGGGACACTGACGATCGTTGTGAGTGAGGTGTATTTATACCTGGTATTCAACCTGGAAGGTTGATTGGGCGTTGCCGGTTCTTGAAGGTTGATTGGGCGTTGCCGGTTTTTGAAGGTCAATTGGGTGTTGGCAGTCATTGCTCTTACGGGATTCCACAGCCCCTCCCCGCTGCGGAAAGTGGTAGCCGACCTTCTTCTTCTATTTGCTACCTCCTGCACTCTTGTGCTCCCATCCATCTTCTTAATCTACCATCAGTGCTTTTTCTACAGTGATATTCAGCACATCTTCTTGAGGTATAGAATAATGGCCCCAGGGCAATGTTCTAATACCGTCCTTAGTGATGCATCGTTTATCATCTTGGGCTGAAAGTACAATTTTATTTAACTCCACACTGTAGAGATCGTGATGGTAGCTTCTAATCATATTCATTGAGCGGTATACATCTGACGATCGGTTCAATGTAGGGTTTTGCATGCTTTCGATAAAGTTGTCTAAACACTTTTTATAATCCTCAAATGTAATCTCATTTTTGACAACAGACTTTTTCGCTCCTTTCGCCTTTTTGATAGTTACATCTTCATTGGACGTTCCCTGTTTCTTTTCCGATCTGCTGGCATACATTTTAGCTCTAAGCCCTACGTGCTCGTACATCAATCGACCACAGAGTTCGTCTTTGAACTTGCCGATGACCTTCTTGTTTTTTCGGGGTATACCGTAGCGATTTGGTTCGGGATAATCACTGGTATCAAACAGTTCTATCATTTCTTTCATGTCAGCATAAAAGTCAGCCGTTTTAATGAGGTAAGTCAAAGAGTCGGTATCTGTGTACTGAAGTTGGGCATCACCACCATATCTCTTCTTGATAACATTATAATGGAAGTTATACATTAGAGTTTTGGACACATCTAGGATGCTCATTCCAACGTATATTGCCTTATTGAACAAAAGCTTAGTTTTGCTCATGTGTATGGCCGCGAGCTGTTCTGTAAAGATGGTTCTCGACTTGAAATTTGGTTTTGCTATCCATTTGTCCACTTGATGGTCTTGTGTTGCTAGTCGTATGTCTACTCGGTTCCTGATATTTTCCATCGTTTTTCCGAATACGCTGTTGTTCATCAATTTGAAAAACTCTTTTTCAAAGTCATTTGTTGCTTTCGTCCTCATGTTGGTGTTTAGATCAATGTAGCTCTTAAGCCAATCTTTCTGAGTGAAACAGATTGCTTTGTGTATCTTGGTGAGCTTCATACCAAGGGAGATGTATAGCTTCAGGTTCCTGTAGTGGACGACATATTTTTCCTTGTTATATAGAGTGGTCAAAAGTTTGGTGTTTTTAGAGCCAGGCGGTGTACGGAGTTCCGGTGCAAGAGGCAGGTCAGCGTGCGAGTCGTGGAGGTCTTGAGGGTATTCCAAATCTACTTCCAGTATATATCCTGTTGCTGCATCGTCGGGGATAGTTGTAACGTCTATTGAGTTAGGATCCTCAACCCATTTAAAGTTCTTGTAAGGCATGTGCTGACTCATCGCCCATCCGTACAAGTTGTTAGCATCCAAGTAGGTTAGATAAGTTGTTGGCTTGTCTTTGTCGTATTCTTCATCCTTCATGTAGCGGTTGTTGGCTTGAGCGTAGCGGTTGGAACACTGGGCGACTCCTCCACGAATACCGTTACCAATCATTAGGGTCATGTTGTAGTCCGTTATTAATTCCAACTCCACTCCAGTCGTTTTGAGCATCGCGGACCATGCCAAGCCGGGTGCCGTATAATACCAAGCAGGGTCGAGCCTGTACGTCTCCATGCAGACATCTCTAAAGTTCTCAACCACGTCCGCCAGGAGAAGGACATCTGACTGGTTGTACACAAGGGTGTATTCCTCCATGTTGTGTATGTTGAAGGCGTTCCAAACGTTGTTGGCATGCTGATAGTCTTCGTCGCTTATTCCAGTCTTGTTTAATGTGTTATAGAAATCTTCTTTCGATGGTAGTGTGGTGAGTTTATACTTTTCAATGCTATCCATGAAGTCGTAAGGGTAGACCCCCTTCTTCAACAACAGCTGCAATCTTTCGCCAGAGTAGAATTTTGATGTGTGTCTGAACTGTGATGCTGATAAGTTTTTGACATGGCTGTCCAAGCTGCCCGACATAAATCTCAACGAGTCCAGAAATCTAAGTGGTAATCCCCCATCCACTTGAATTGTGTATGAAATATACCTCTCCTCGTTGTTAGGTATGACCTTGATTGTTTCATCGTTGAGACCAAACATTTTGATGAACAAATGCGTGTCATAGCCGCTCAAGTTGTGGATGAAGATTGGAATGAATTTCGGCTTTCGGTAATTGAGATTGCATCTGTTGTGAGCCATTCCTCTAAATTTCCCAGTCAAGTGATCGTGGTCTCTGACCCGTTTACTATCCTCCTCCTCATCATCATCGTCAAAAGGCTCTCCACAAATATGACAATTTTGTGCGGTGAATATGTTTTGAAAATCCCGTTCTGTGAGTTGCATAGGAATTGCAGCCAGTCGAGAGTACTTGCGATAGATCTTCTTGGATTCTTGGAGGATGTTTTCTACGAATACCTGAGCTGCATCTTGTCCAAAATAATTGACCGGCTCCTTGTAGTCGCCTTCATGTTGAACGATGTAATACGAAAAACTAATTGCTTCATGTTTTTGATATTTCTCGGTGAACCTTCTCTTTGGTCCAATAAGATGTTGTTCCTGCTCCTCTTCTTCAGCTACAGGTAGAAGCGTACACTCAAAGTCCGCATAGACGGTGAATGGAACCCTCATTGACTTGTTAAAGTCCTTGAACTTTATTACATCTCCTTCTTTAGGCATGTCGATCCTGACAGCATCATGGTTTTCGCAATATTTTTTGTGGGCTTCCAATAAATCCTCTCTCCCATAGTGCGTGAGACAACGTTTGCAAAGCCAAATCTTCGCTTTATATTTTGTCAGCTGCCTGCACACTAGTCTCGTGAGGTCTTTTATGAGGCAAAAGTGGGTATTGTTAGCTTCTGTGACGTAGAGCAAGTCAACGTGTTGGTTTTTTTCACTATTTGTGATTAGCAGCGGGTAAATGATGAGCTTCTCGTCGTAAGCGTACACATTGACGCTTATGCCAGATCTCTTCTCGAACAGCTTAATATGCTGAAAACTGATGGGAAAAGTAATTCCTTGGAGATAGCCATCAAGCTCTTGTTCAAACGGCTGGTAATGATGGATTTTCCAAGGATTATTTTTTGATTCTATGGGGTGTAATGCTGCGAGAACGGACCATAAGAAACATTTGTGATCATTGTTTTGAACGTTGATGATGGCTTGTTTTGCTTTAATCTTTGCCGGCAGATCAATGAATGAGGAGCCTCGGAGTGGGGTGTGCCGATTGATTCTGACTTCCAGTTTGATGATCTTGTTTAGAGTCCATCCAGATCCTTTAGTATAAAACTCATCCATCTCGGCTAGCAGTTTCTTCTCGGCTGTTTTCAGATTTTCTTCAAAGTCATCGGTGGGTAGAATGACTTTGTTTGGAGTCTTAAAGTTCATCTCTTGGAAAATATCATCGCTGCTAGTTGGTTTCTTATACTCGACAAGCAAAACAAGATTGAATTTAATGTTGTGTTTTTGCACAATTTGTCGGATCTTATCCGCAATGACCCCTCTCAGACGTTCCATAAATATTGCTGGCTCTTTTATTCCATGAGGATTCTCCGCAGCATAAGTCTTCATACGGCTTTTGAATGCTGTCTCTATCTCCTTAATCTCGTCTTGAACGTTCTGGGGGATTCCACGGAAAAGATTCCCGATATTTGATGTGGTGGCGTTGTAAGTGTTTACAATGACCCTCCGCAGATTGCTGATGATCGATGATGGACCTGGGGTAGGATCATTATCCAGCCGGGGAGCCTTGGAAGTGGAGGGGGCCGGCTCGTCTGCTTTCCTCTTGAGGTGAGCTGGGCTGCACTTCTTGAGGTGCTTGCTGCGGTTGGAGAGGGTAATCATTACTCCGCAAGCCGGACAGGGACGTTGAGGCTCCCGAGTCGTTGTAGGCCCGGTGCAGCTCTTGAGGTGGCGGGCTATGTTCACCTTGAGCACGATCTTGCTGCATCTGGGGCATACAATTTGGTTGGGGTTCATGATGATCTGGAACAGGTGAACAATTTGTATTAGTAACATGATCATTAAGGTCATCTTTGAAAATACCGTAAAGAGAACGGTAATCTAAGTCTAAAGTTTGCTTAGGAGTACTAGGGTTACGGAAATGCTACAGTGATGATGTATAGGTGCTTACATGTATTAGATGGGTGCGGTTGCCGTAGGAAGACGAAGTATAGTGATGGGGTGGTAGTAGGTTTCTGTGAGGATGGTTGATCTGCAACAAATGGAACACAATATCGTAAAACTCTCAATATCTATCTACTCGGGTATGTATAATACTAGAAATGCCTGTAGAAAATGTTTTTCAATATCTTGGTAAAGGTAAGATAAGTTAGGTTATGTTCCTAGAGAGTAAAATGAGTTTATAGGTTATGTATACTTACTATACGGTTGCAATAGATGCGTTGTAAATAGCGGAGCTGCTAGATGTGTCTCGTTCAAAAGTGTGAGACTAAATGAGGTTTGACCAGAAATCATCGTAATATATATATTACTACTACGTTAATCTAAAAAGTACCAAGGTTCTAAGTATATTTTAGGTTATGTTAAAAAAAGTGAGGTTATGTTTGATGTTTATGAAGACTTACTTGTAATAATAGTAGATGGAGATGGCAGAGATGTTGTCAATTTGAATCTCGTAGGCTGACTGTGGTTTGGTCTGAAATCATCGAAATATATGGCTTAAAATACTACTACGTGGATCAAATTATTATTTTATTAGATGCTACTACGTTAATCAAAAAAGTAACAAGGTTCTAAGTATGTTTTAGGTTATGTTTGAGTAATGTATCCTAGTTGGATTGTAAACTAGATTTATGGTGGAACATAGTGTATATATAGTGTTCCTTGAACACATTCAAGTACACCCTGAATGTGACGTAATGTTGGGGGTCTTGACTAACACAATTGTACCATAATAGGCTAAGCTTGTGAGCGAGTGGTATGAGTTTTTAGTATTCTACACTGACGTATGTTAAAGACTAATACAGTATATATTATTGAATGTTGTAGTAACTAACTGTGGTTATAAGGTAGTTGTTTGTATGTACTTACTCAAATTGAAGGTTCAAAGTTGTACAGCAGAAGAGCAGTTGTAGAGGCAGGTAGATGCTTGATGATCCACAGTTGGAAGGCACACTGACAGCCGTTGTGAGTGAGGGGTATATATACCAGGATCAGACGACCACGCCTGAGGTTAGGTAACCACACCTGGCAAACCAGACAAGGTCTGGGAAAGGTTACCGCGTCCGGCACGCCCAAGGTTGTTGTAATTATACTGTCTGGAGGTCGGCGCGGTAATAACTTGTCTCGAGGCCGGACTGTCTGGAGGTCAGCGCGGTAAAAACTTGTCTCGAGGCCAGACTGTCCGAATGTCGGTTCTGACTTGGTAGGATGTTAGTCGGATGGGTACCGGAAGTGGAAACGGAAGTGGAACCGGAAGTCAACCGGAAGTCAACCGGAAGTGGAACCGGAAGTCAACCGGAAGTCAACCGGAAGTGGACCGGAAGTCAACCGGAAGTGGACCGGAAGTCAACCGGAAGTGGACCGGAAGTCAACCGGAAGTGGACCGGAAGTCAACCGGAAGTAGACCGGAAGTCCGGAAGTATCTTCCCGGAAGTGTCATCCCGGAAGTGGACCGGAAGTGGACTTGGAGTACCTATCTGGCATTACATGTTACATTATTTCGTGTCTGTCACCGATCATTGAGTGTTACGTAACATTTTCATGTCTGTCTTTGAATCAAGGTCGGGTGTCTAGACACCAGGTGTTCTTGCAAGGTTGCCCGCCAAGGCGGTCGAGGTCCGGTGTCTAGACGACAGCTGGCCTTTCTCGAGGTTAACCGCTAAGGCGGACGTGGTCGGGTGTCTAGACGCCAGGTGTGTATGCAAGGTCGTGTTGCGTAACCTTTTCATGTCTGTACATGCAGACGTTCCTTGAGAGGCTTTTGCACTGACATTCTACCGACCATACAGGGTGAGTATCTACGTAATATGTTTGTGCATGCTGTAGACCTGTAGCTGTTTTGGCGGGAGCCGCCATATTGGATCGGACCCAGTTGGCACATAGAATATATATATGTATGAAATAATACATTTTATATAGTATAACTACGAAATTTTGGAGGGTAGGTGGTAGCACTGTGTCCGGCAGCCATCTTGGATCCGGTCACGTGACCTTCCCCCACACAATCCATTAGCGCCAATTAAAAACTCGTTAAGGTCATTAAAAACTCATTAAGGTCAATTAAAAACTCGTTAAGGTCAATTAAAAACTCATTAAGGTCAATTAAAAACTCATTAAGGTCAGTTAAAAACCAATTAAAACCCCCCACCCTCGACTCGCCGTTGGACGAAAACTCGCCATCGGACGTCGTCGGAGCCCTGTTTCCCCTCTACTCACAATACTTATGGATAATGACTGCCATCAGTCAAAAACTACATATTCTGGAGCAGCCCTTAGCATCTATTGTTTTATGGCAGTGCAAGTAATACAGGAAAAATACCTGCTCCACAATACTTATGGATAATGACTGCCATCAGTCAAAAACTACATATTCTGGAGCAGCCCTTAGCATCTATTGTTTTATGGCAGTGCAAGTAATACAGGAAAAATACCTGCTCCACAATACTTATGGATAATGACTGCCATCAGTCAAAAACTACATATTCTGGAGCAGCCCTTAGCATCTATTGTTTTATGGCAGTGCAAGTAATACAGGAAAAATACCTGCTCCACAATACTTATGGATAATGACTGCCATCAGTCAAAAACTACATATTCTGGAGCAGCCCTTAGCATCTATTGTTTTATGGCAGTGAAAGTAATACAGGAAAAATACCTGCTCCACAATACTTATGGATAATGACTGCCATCAGTCAAAAACTGGATATTCTGGAGCAGCCCTTAGCATCTATTGTTTTATGGCAGTGCAAGTAATACAGGAAAAATACCTGCTCCACAATACTTATGGATAATGACTGCCATCAGTCAAAAACTACATATTCTGGAGCAGCCCTTAGCATCTATTGTTTTATGGCAGTGCAAGTAATACAGGAAAAATACCTGCTCCACAATACTTATGGATAATGACTGACATCAGTCAAAAACTGGATATTCTGGAGCAGCCATTATCGTCTATTGATTTTTGGGAGAGAAGGTAGAAAGACTTATGATATGGGTAATGACTGATATCGGTCAAAAACTAGATATTCTGGAGCAGCCATTATCGTCTATTGATTTTTGGGAGTGAAGGTAGAAAGACTTATGATATGGGTAATGACTGATATCGGTCAAAAACTGGATATTCTGGAGCAACCATTAGTGTAAATTGATGTATGGGAGATACATCAATCAACAACTGGATTTACCGCAGCATTGATTAGCGTCTACTGATGTATGGCATCGACTGAACAAGGGGGAAATCACGTTATGTACAAGATTGATGTTATGAGTGATGACTGAAAAGGGTAAAAGAGTGAAAAGGATATTCTGAAGCACCCATAAGACTCTGTTCTCTGTTGTTTTATGGGAGTGAATATAGAAGAGGAAAAATACCTGCTCCACAAGACTTATGGTATGAGTAATGACTGACTTCAGTAAATACCTGGAAATTCTGGAGCAGCCATTATCGTATATTGTTTTATGGAGTGAAGGTACTAGATGTAACATACCTGCTGCACTCGATTGATGATCTGACTGACATTGGGAAAAGTGGAGATTTTAGAGCGTCTTATTTTACCAGGTGAAGTAAGGGCTAAGTTGCCCTCTCTAAACACTTCACTTGGGAACCAATGGCTTAAGGGTGACTTCCGAATCACCACCCGTAACCGGGCAGGTGGGCTGCGTGCATGGACGTGATCGCTCAGACGGTCAACCATCCAAGGGACAGAAACGCTCGATGATGCTTGACTCCGTTATCTTGCGATATTGGAACCCTCCGGTCATGGCCACAGGCAAAAACATTATTATCATATTATATTATTATCACGTTAAAGTTTAAAAAAAGTCACGTCCCAGTTGAAATAAAAAAGTTAAACTTGATGTTATATTCTGTCTCTAAAGTAAATTTTAATGTAAGTTACTATACTATGTTGTATCAATATACTATCTAACAACGTTTCAGCACTTACAGTCATCCAGTTGAATTAAGATCTTAATTAAAATATAGGTTTCTGTATGTTAAAAAAATGTTTATCTTGCTGAATGGTCATCACAAGAAATATAATATAGAAACTTTTGTAATGACAAACCAGTTCGTTTTGATGACAAATAACAAGAATATTGTACATCCACATTTTCTCATGTACAGAAATCTCAGCTCTGACTAGGTCTTGGACGACTGGCGCAGATTGTGTGGATTCACCGTGACGCCTATTGATTGGGAGACGAAGAAAAGGCATACATGTAAACACTGTAACGCTGAAAAACTAATATTCTGGAGCACCATTACTGTTTATTTTTTAATTTTTCTTGTAAAGTTAAACATTTATGTATCTGGGTAATGACTGATATCGGTCAAACTAGAACTGGAGCACCTATCGTCTAGTTGATTTTTGGATGAAGTAAAAGACTTATGATATAGGGTAATGAATGATATCGGTCAAAAACTGATTTCTGGAGCAACCATTAGTGTAATTGATTATGGGAGATACACATAACAACGGTTTAACGCAGCATTGATTAGCGTCATAATGATGTATGGCATCGATCTGAACAAGGGGAATCACGTTATGTACAAGATTGTATGTATTAGATGACTGCAAAAGGTAAAAGCATGAAAAGGATATTCTGAAGCATTCCATAATACATTTTCTTGTTTGTGTTTATGATAATATAGAAGAGGTAAAATACTGCTCACAAACTTATGATGATAAGACATGATATCGGTAAATACTGGAAATATCTAGAGCAGCCATATATCGTAAATTGTTTTATGGAGGAAGGTACAGATGTAACATACTGCATGCATTCGATGAGACGACTGACATCGGGAAAAAAGTGGAATTTAGAGCGTGTTATTTTATTAGTAAGTAAGCAAGCAGCCCTCTAAAACTACTTCACCTTGAACCACGCTAAGGGCGACTGATTCCGAATCACATACCCAACCGGGCAGGTGGGCTGACGTGTTATGGACGGGATCGTCAGACGTCAACACATACCAAGGGACAAAACACTCGATGAATTATGAACTCGTATAATCTTGTGATATGAACAACTCGTCAATGGCCAAACGCAATAACATTATTAACATATATATAATATCACGTTAAAAGTTAAAACAAGTCACGTCCCATTAAAAGATAAAAAAGTTAAATTGATGTTCATTCGCCTACAAGTAAATAGTAACTGTAGTAAACTATACCATGCTGACAGTATACATCAACAAGTTTCAGCATTAAGTCGCTAGTTGAATTAAGATTAATATTAACATAATAGGTTCTGTATTTAAAAAAATATTTATCTTGCTGAATGGTCATCAAAGAAATAAAATATGAAATTTGTAATGACAAACCAGTTCGTTTTGATGACAAATGAACAAAATATTGTACCTCCAATGTTTCTCAAGTACGGAACCAGCTCTCACGGGTTGGACGACTGCAAGATTGTGTGGATCTCGCGGGACCCGCCGTGGAGAGATACTACACTTACATACGCGCTATGTAAACACTGTAACGCTGAAATACAGCTTTCGCAAAAAGCCTCTCTGTTTATTTGTTTAAATTTTACTCTGTAAGATTATAACGTTTTACAGTCCCCCCTATTGCAATTCAACTGGAACTCATTGTACAGTTATTAAACAGTTTACAAACAATCACTAAAGAATTATTTGCGTACCAGCACAATTATGTATATTCTAATGTGTACAGGAGAGCGTCATAAATGATCATACACATGCTCTCTAACAGTAGCATGATCAGTATCATGGTTATACATTTCTCACGATCGCAACAGGCTTCTGAAATTGTAAGTTTCTTATTATTTTCGTCAAGTGATAATAATACCACGTGGTATTTTTTGTAGAAATAAATTATATTTTCTTCGTATCTTGTTTTTTATTTCATCTTGAACTTTTTTGATACTTAATTGAGGTTGAACTCTACTCCAATAATTCTAGGTGTAGAAATGGGTATTCTCAAATCCAAAAAAGAAATGCTAAAAATGCTTAGAACGTTTTCGTTATTCAGTACTGCGATTTTTAATGCCAATTAATTATTAAAAGCTCCAACGTGATTATTAGTTAATTATCAACACTGATTCTATTATATTTTGAGTGAGATTAAAACTGGTAGTAAAATAAAAAACGCAACTGTTTTTATCCTTCGTTTAGCAGAGGACCTGGAATGGAGTATACACATAGTTGGGGACTGTCAAGCTGTCCCAAACAGCTGTCGGTGTCTTTGTGGCAACTTTGTCCCAACCATTAATAATGCGATGAAGATTGCGTGGAAAGTTCTTGGATTTAGATAGTGGTAAATTGTTACTGTTGCTTTTGTTGCTTGTACTGTTGATTTAAAGTATAACATTGGACTTAATGTACGAGTAAGATGTTTATTTAACTTTATGTAAGTATATACCAAATGTAGCTTCATCATTTATAAAGTACTTTTAATTTCAACAAATGACTCTAAAATAATTTCCTCTAAAGTTAGTATAGTAAAGTTATATGTTTATATTATTTTTATTACTATAAAATGTTGAAATTGAAAAAGATGCAAAATTATTTCTAAATCTATAACGTTTAGTGAAAAAAAAACAAAAAATTATAAACAATTATTCATTTCCACCCTGTAGTAATATAATTTGCTTACAGTAATAATTCATAAAAAATTGCTAGTAATTGTTAATATAGAACATAAAGTTTAATATAATGTTGGTCAGTAAAGTAACAGTTTAATGGTAACATATTGTTGGTGATATTGTAAATGCTAATTTGCAGATTTACCAAACCCACATAAATAATAATTCCCTGTCGTAACTACTATGACATTTCAAATCAGAATACCTTTGTTATACAAGTCAGTAATAGATGTATAGTAGCATAAAAGCAATGAAAATTAAAAATGAAGCCATGCAAGTTTGCAGTTTTTAAAGTATTATACCAGAAACTTGAATTAATGGAAGTAGGGAAGGTTTGTGAGTAGGAATACTGTGATTACATTAAATCTTAAATACTTTTAAAATTAATGCACCATTTTGTTGTTGAGCATGTTATACGTTTCGAACTCCTGCGTAGTTAGATTGTATTTCGACAAGTACCCAATGGCTACACTGAATGTGAATTTTAAGTAGGTCAGGATTAGTTTTGATACTATATATATATTCTGTGGACCACGTTTACCATTCTAATGCATTGTGATGTATTAATCGTCATTTATACAGACTTTTCACACCCGATCTCCAATTGTCCCTCACTTGGGTGAATTTTGTACTTAAATAATTTTCGTACGTTTCATAAACAACCAAATTAACTGCTTATTTTAAAATTGAGGTATTTCCTAAACGGATTATTTTAAATAAAATTAACTAGATTGTATTTAATTTGATGTTGCCATAGTAACATCAAATGTCTCGTACATTCTTGGATGTCAGTATAGTTCCCAATCATTTTAGATTGTTGCATTTGACCTAAAAACTACTTTATAATAACACTTGTTTGCCAATGATATCCTGCAACTTCTTCTTGAAGATCTGCAATATGAGACAGTTATTGCTGTATTTTTACCGTGTTACCTCAAAAAACGTTCCTCCTTTTAGTGATGTAGGTCACCCTCACACATGTACGATGGTAATAGCCACCTAGCTACTCGTATTGGTAAGGTGATCATGGGCCTCCCACCCACCGTGAACGCATGACATCCGAACCACTACCAGTGATCGTGCTGCATGCATGATTGTTAGAAGTGCCAGATAATAACACAGTTGTGGAATTCCATAAATTGTCACCTTTCAATCCTACTTTCATTCCTTACATATTTAAATTTAACATATTCCATTTTATTGTTAAAAATGCATTATTGTTTGATATTAAAAAAGTAATAAATAAATAAAATAAAAATATAAAAAAATCAATAAAATACGTGATAGTGGTTGAGTTCAATATTACAGTCTGAAGCTGTGACATATTTTAGAGTTAGCACCTTTCTCTTACAATATATTTCCAGAACTTAAATGTAGGAATATTGTTGCTTGACGAGTTCTTGGACGACTAAGCAGAGGTTTTATGGATCTCTTGAGGCCCATCTAGATAATGTCTACTCTTGACAGCTGCCACCTTTGCACACTGTAAATTTTTATTAAGGGGTTTTCAAAATGTACTCTCTTACATTCATTTTTTCTTTTCTAAATTTTATTTTTATGGCTTATAATGAATATACGCTACATGTAATGATTTTTTCCATTAAAAAATCTCTGATAATACAAAATAAAATAACATTATTTTCAATTGAATAAAAACAATAAAAAATATAAACTCGACCTACTCATTTAATACCTTAAATTCTATTAAATAATTATGAATGATGCCGTAATATCTTACAAAGATAATTTTATGTGAGTAGAATAGAGGTCAAAAATGTTATCCATATGTAGGGTGAGTAGAGTGAACACCATTGTGTTGTGGTTGAATGATTCCGTCAAGAGTTAGTTGTGTAATCATTGGAAGTTATTTAATTTAATTTGAACTTATTTATTTACTAGTTCAATAACAGGCAATAGTATTCAATAAAATTTAGTATACACCATTAAGTATGGTAGTAAACCCTGCACTAGATCGTAGCGGTGAAGTATAAAAAAACCCAACCTAGTACTTTGGTTAGGGAATATGTTTTGGCTTCCTCACATGTACAGAGAAAGTAATAACATGTTATTGTAAATAGTTGTGAACAGAGTGTAAGGAGTGGCGTTAGTAAACAATGTTTAGTACAACAAGTTTTACTATTTAGAACTTATTTTTAGAAACTTTATCAATCATTGTCAAAATATCAAAGAGAGATACAGGTAATATACCATTTATAAATTTAAAATGAAATAAGTATAGTTTTCTTTCCTTTGTCTGTTGAGCGTGGCGTCTAATATGGTACTTCAGTAAATATTAGTCAGACAATGCTGAATTATCTACACAAATATAATAATTTACTGTATAATCAGCATGACCAGGATAATAAAAGAGAAGAGGCCTTTTAGTTGGGGTTTTTAAAAAGAAGGGAATTATACTCATTGAAGGTCATATACTTGCGTCGGATTCTTCAGTGATTGATCGTCTGAGTGGCTCGTTCATTTTCAGTAGGAATAATGAACAAGTCACGTGATGTTGAGGTTCAGGCAACACAATTTAAATCTAGGTTTGGAATTACACAAGGCACAAAACTATTATTTAGAGGACCTGAGAATGTTTTGACACTAAGTTATTTGTGGTATAGTGGTATAGACCCACCCCCCCCACCCATTCACGTACAGTGGTAATGACCCAACCGCCCTCCCATACACGTACAGTGGTATAGACCCACCCCCCTCCCATACACGTACAGTGGTATTGACCCAGCCGCCCACCCATACACGTACAGTGGTATTGACCCACCCACCCTCCCATACACGTACAGTGGTATTGACCCACCCACCCACCCATACACGTACAAGTGGTATTGAACTAGTACCGCAGTACGTGTATGGGAGGGCTGGTGGGTTAGTTCCACTGTACGTGTATGGGTGGGCGGGTGGGTTAGTACCACCGTACGTGTATGGGAGGGCAGGTGGGTTAGTGCCCATCGATGACACATACGGTAACAGACAGTGATCTATTTTGGTTTATCATTTACGAAAAATTGTAATTTAGGCTATGTTGTGAGACGTTCACTTCCAATTGTATTTATACCAATACGTAATGCCCTGATTAAGAATACGTAATACCTTGTACACTTTATAGCTATTTATTGTTCATATAAACTTGTCGGACAGTTTGTTGGGTTTCATTACCCCTGTTCGGATATGGGTTCATTACCTCGATGAAATAGTGATTCGGAACATCGGTGTTTATCATATTACTTGGATTATCTGCAATAAGTAAAAGAACACAAGATAAACTGTTTGAAGTAGAGTACTTCAAACAGTTTGTTGTAATGGTATTCTCAACTTTCAAAGGATATCTAACAGCTTCGTTAAACCTTATTTAACAAGGTACTAGAAATAAAAGCACTTCGTAATATTTATTCAAATAAATTCAAGTACAAAGTCGAATGAAGCACTTGCCCCCCCCCAAATTATTATCTAGTACATTTTAACTTATTAGGAAGCATACAATATACAGGTATAAATGAGTAACAGATATTTAAATATTTAAAAGATATTGCAGTTTTATTTTGGGATTGTTGTAAATGCTACATCAAGTTACATCAATGCTTTACAAATTTAGAAACTAATAGGATTCTAAGTTAAATATTTAATTGTTTTACCAGGCTACTTGGAGACGAAGTGCTGTTGATCGGTTCTAAGCCCAAGTCCACTCAATGATTGCCATTCACGTGGCCACACGTTCATGTTGCGTAGTAGTCAGGAACCGGATGTTGTATGAAGTGAAATCTAGACCATTACTACGTGGTTTGTATCCCACGTAAATCCGTAGGTCCCTTTGTTGTCCTATCAGGAAAACCAAAACTAAAACGCTCTTTCTAACGAACTCATTGTTGAGTGAGCAACAAAACCTAACCTAACCTTATTTGTCTCGCCCCTCCACATATTTGCACAAATATCTCTGCGATCCGCGTCTGAATCATGAATAATGAAAACTAAAAAATAAATAAAAATGGTTCTTGATTTTATCATAGAAGTAAAATTGGAAATTTAGGGTTAACAGTTTGTATCGTATGCTTCTTGACAGTATTGTATGCTTCTTTTAAAGTATGCGTACGAACTGATCTCTTTGGAACCATATTTTCTTCAGAGTTTTGGCCTACAAATGTATTTTTTTCCAAGTTTGTTATCAAGACAAGGAAGATGACAAATAAAGATAGGCCTTAGCAGTATTTAAATGTATAAACTTTACCAAATATTCAAGTGAATGAATGTTGCTCCAAACAGTAGGGAGTTAATATTCTTCATCAAAATGTACAGTGTTTAACAAACAAAATTGGTGTGATGGAGACTATCATTCACGACCTTGATCTGGACATAATTTGTATAACAGAGCACTGGATGAAGGAAGAGGAACTGGTAAATTGTCCTGTTCATGGCTATACACTTATAGCTAGTTACTGTCGCAAGTCAGCCATCCATGGGGGAGTTGCTATATTTTCCAGGTGTGAGAATAACTACACTTTTAAAGTAATGCAGGATATTATCAATTTCTCTACCGACCTTGTCCTAGAAAATGCATGTGTTGAACTAGTTGAGTTTAAAATAATGTTAATTTGCATATATATAAGTCCAAATGGTGATACAGACTCTTTTCATAATACAATAGAACAAGTACTGTCCCGAGTAAACAATTACAAAAAACGCTTAATTGTCTGTGGAGACTTTCACTTAAATTTTATCCGAGGATAAACACTCTTTATAGCTCATAAATTTGTGTAAAATGCATGGCCTAGAGAGAACTATTTTTCAACCGACAAGAGGACAAAACTGTCTAGATAATATCTTCACTAATTTTCTCAACAACTCTACTTATAGTGTTGTAATTCATCATATTAGTGATCATTGTGGACAACTCCTAAAGTTGAATATTGTAGTTTTCAATAATCCTGATAAAACTAATTTAATAAGTAAGCCTATTACTGGACCTAAAACTATAATAAACGAAGATAATCTTAGACTATTTAAACAGAGAATTATAGAATGAATTATTTATGGTAATGTAGATGTAAATGAAAATTTAAACTTATTTATAAGTACTATACAGTATTATTTTAATTTAAATTTATTGGAAATAGTATAAGAAAATTAAATAAGGCCTCCTGGTATACTGAAGAACTTAAAAGTGATAAAAACAGATTACTCTTGTATGAGCTTAGTAACTCAATCGGAGGTTTTTATAAACAAATTTATAACGCAGAAAAATCTAACTATAGAACAAAATTAAAAGAGGCAAAAAAGAAACATAATGTCAGTTTTCTAAACAATGCATCAAATAATTCAAAGACCCTGTGACCTCGATAAACAAAAATAGACCTAGTAATATAAAACTTAGTACTAAAAATTTTTTAGTTACTCGTGATCAGTCCAACTTCTTTTTTGTAAATGTAGTAATTTATTGGTTAACCTTATCTTGTAAATAATCCTGTAAATAATACTTTTAGTCACTTCTTACTTAACAAAGCTGTACCAATTAATGTAAATAAATTTAGTTTTAGCCTAATAACTGAACCAGATGTTTTGGATACTGTGAAATCCCTTTCAAGTAAAACAAGTTTGATTATATTGGATTATCAAACGCTCCTTTAAAAGAAATCATCACTAGCATTGTCAGTACTAGTCAATAATTGCTCAACTAATGTTGTCTTCTCTAAAGCTTTGCAGAAAACAAAACAGCCCCTATTTTTAACAAGGGAGCAATTATAGGCCTATAGCTATTGTACCGATTCTATCTAAGGTATTAGAAATAATAAACTGCTGAAATATTTACGTGATCATAATATTATCTGCAAGGAGCAGTATGGTTTTCACAAGGAGCTCTCCACCACACATGCTCTATTGGACTTAACACAACAAATTTTTGATTGTTTTAAGAGAAAGGACTTTACTTCGGTCACCTTTCATAACCTCAGCAAGGCCTTTGATTTAGTTTATCATAATATAATAATTTAAACTAAGCTATTGTCGTGTGAGAGGATTAGCCTTAAGCTTAATACCTACCTACCTATATTCCTGTAATAGGTAATCCAGTCTTACCTATTAGAGAGAGAACAATTTGTATTTCTAAATATTAAAATGTCCACCTGTCTTACTGTTAAGATTGGAGTGCGACAAGGATCTGTCTTTGGGCTTCTGCTGTTCTTGATTATGGTTAATGATCCAAGTACAAATTTACCGGGGAACATGATCCACTATGCACATGATTCACAAAGCACTCAAATTGCAGTCAAGCAGTAGACCTTGCAAAAAGTAATCAAAATGTTATTCAAAGTTGGCTGACTGCAAACGAACTAATTCTGAATGACGAACAAACTATCACAGTTTTGTTTGGGATCAGAAATACAGACAATAATCTGTCTTTAAATCCTAAATTCCTTGGGATAACTCTGGACCCAACCTTAAATTGGCTACCTCATGTAATTGGCCTAAAAAACCCTTAAGTAAGAGTGCCTGCCCTGAAATGATAATGAATTTGATGTAGGTAGTGTTCGACACGCATATTTTGGCTTTTTTCAGGCACATCTTTCACAATGCAATTACTGTGTGGGCAGCACTCCTCACACGACCGACATCTTCATGGCTATAAAAAATCCCTAAGAGCTATGGCTGGTGTAGGTAGTAAATAACACTGCAAACCAATTTTTGGCAAATTTAAAATTGTAAAAAGTTTTCTCTTTATATACTGCAGTGCCTACTCTACATACAGTCTAATCAGGACAAAATTAACCTGAGGAATGCTGTACACATTTATAGCACTATATCTATATAGACAGAATGTTAATTTAGATATTCCTCGTATCTAAGTGTGACCAAAACCTTTTCATTACTGGTAGTAAGTTCTAGAACAAGCTACCGATAGAAGTCAGAGGCCTCGATGGTAAAGTCTTTAAGAGGACAGTGTTTACATTTCTTAAGGAAAAAGTGTTTTATTAGATTCCAGAATTTACCGTTGGGCAGATTTAAAATAATTCGTCAACATTGTCAACTTTAGTTTTAATGACATTTGACATGTATTTTTGTAAAATATCTGAACGCAATAAAACATATTCTATTCTATCCTAAATCTTTATATTATTTGCCTTAAAATAATTCTGTTTAATTGACTTGTAATGCGCGTATTATTGTAAATGTTAATTGTGTTAAATAAAAATCATTTATAT
>JAQJVL010008338.1:0-20172 GCA_035578905.1 Stictocephala bisonia
GGTTTACAACAAATATTTCTCAAGATATAACGGAAAAACTACTTTTGCGGTGAATCGCGATTAGCAGCCATCACGCAATAATTATAAACACCAACAAATAATCACAAAAACGGAATTCACATATATTCCTGCTTGAGAGAGATGGCTTGCAGACCGTTCCGGCACCCAAATTCAAAGCAAATTACAAAAAAATAATTTTACTGAAACACCTGTTAATTATATAAATAATTTATTCCGGTTCAGCATAAAAACCATGTAGAACAAAGAATAACGATTCTAAAAAAGTTGGTTTTTCACATTCAGATAAAAAACTAGTTATTCAATTTTAAAGTAAAAATCTGAGTTTTCCACAGTTTAAATCAATCTCCTCAAGAGATAACTCATATTTCACATTTTGTTCAACAAGAAATCATATTTGCAGAAGTGGCTGGTAGGTTCGTAATTAGGCCTTACCCAAATTAAATTCTGTATCTTTAAGATCACCTAGAATATTTTACTATTCTACGTTGTATCATGGACATGGTTGAGCCTGTTTTCCATTTAAATGAATTCTTACAACAGGTCTTATACCTTCGCCTGCCACAATTTTATCAAAATAGTTTCAAATTATTACTGCTGGGCATTTGGTGCGATTTGGCTGTGGAATGTTGTTGGAGTACTACACCTTCTCTGTCTCGGCAACGGGTTGTCAACATCTTCAATTTTCATAATTTTATAAGTAAATTACTTGAAATCTTTCAGTAATCACAAAAACTCCCCACATAAATCTGCAGGCCTACTCATACTCCGTGTCGGATTTTAAGTTACTGTTTGTTATGTTATATTGTGTGAAGTTTGTTTACATTTATCTTGAATCTCGGCTAGTCAAATAGTTTGATCATTTCATCAGTTCATTCTATGTAGTTCGTTCAGTGTAGCTGTGCACACGCAATCCTCTTTCTTGTGTCATAAAGACACTAACCAGCAATGTTGTTCCATTCACACAATTTTAGATTAGGTTTGAACCAAACTGACTAAAGACTCAGCCATAAATAATTTTAGCTAGTGTGATTTCTACCTTCCCAGGTCTGTTATTCACTTTCACTTGAACTAGTTCAAATCAAAATTAAAGAACTAGTTCACTAAGTTGACCAGTTCATTTGACTGTTGTTCGTTAACTACCCATCCCTAGGTGTATTGTTTAATTTACAATTACGCATACCAATTTTAAAAGTATGGTTAACGATGAAATAAAGCACAGGGAAACATACAGTTTTAATTAATAACTTTTAAAACTGTTCATTATTATACCTAAATTAAGATGTAAATCTAATATTTCAAGAAATACAACTACTCGATCAAACTTGAGTATTTTTGGAAGCTTTGAGCCAACCTTGAGTATCATCATTATTCACTGACTGTTAATTTATTGATCTGCAAAGGTCTAAATTATACACAGCCTGCCACAGGCAGTAATTTTGCCATATCATGCCCATGGCCGGTGTCAAAGTATTGACTATCCAATAATCGAGGTTCTATCAAAACTGAAGTAATTTTAAAAAGTGTATTAATTAATACAAAACAACATTTTGAAAACAGTACTATTGATAGACAGTTTAAACTTACCTTTCAGAACTCGAGAAGTCGTCCACAACAACTTCTCATAATCGTAGGATCTCATGATTCGTACCAGCTCTACAGGGCCTTGTGAAGCCAGCATTATCAGTTTACTCTCTTGGTTGCCGTAGGCCAATATTTGCAAGCAGTCTGTGACTATAGCAAGGAACTTCACGTTGTTTCTTTGAAGGAGTGCAATCATTTTCTGCAGACCACCGGCCAAGCGAACAGCCATCTTGGAGCCTTCCTGATGGAGAAGTAGGTTGTGTAGGGTTGTGATAGCATAGAACAACACAGACTCCACAGGAGAACTGAAAAAGGAATGTTAATTTGCATTTCTTAGGGTTATTACAAACTGACAAACTTACAGTTAGTAAAGAAAAAACAGTGGTAATGACTATTAAAAAACTGAAACTCAATAACCCTTCAATAAGGATACCACACTCTTCAAAATGTAGTACATTTTAACTATCTCAGAAGCAATATTACTAAAAATGACACAAATACAGAAGAATTCACAAACAGGTTAAATAACGCCGCCATATTTAATTACCAAGTAAGAATTCAAGTATGAAATGGTAAAGAACTGAAAAAGCCAAATCAACAATAATCAACGCAAACATCTTGCTCATCCTAATATCATTACTATAGCCTACCATATGTTCATTTGTCATTGGGCTATTAATTAATGACTCTTTCTAAGGAATAGTCGGCCTTAAATTGTTGTAATAACTACATTCGCTCATCTACACTAATCACGCTCATTCGAAATCCATATTCACCTATATCTTGACAATCAGCGTCTTATAAATAAATTAATATTTGGTATGCATTTCCTTAACCCTTTTAGTACTATGCCAACTGGCCCTATGGATATACACAAGTGCTCAGAAGTTTTGTGCGAAAATGTAGTTTTGGTAAAACGCTCATAGATTCGTTATTTGTTGTCATATCTTCATACTTTTTGTTTTGTATTGTAACAAAATAAACAGAGAATAGCCCTACAAAAATACAATACATACAAAAGTATTTTTTATTTAATAAAAAAATTGTCATTTTATTTTTTTAATAAATAAGAGTGCTTGAATACTTTTTTATATATTTTTTTACCTATTCCCCTATAAAGGGCATCTAATAAAAAACAAATTTCATATATTTTCAGTTCATTTATATAAAAAAAAATAAGGAGTATAGAGGAAATATAAAAAATATTCTTCTCGCAAAAATTAGTTAAAACTTGACATTTGAAACATATGTTTTGAATAAACAATTAATAACAATTCAATCATATGAATATGCCATTGCGTTGTTTCCTTTCTATAAAACCACTATTATAATAACAAATTACTACAGAAAATGAGGTATTTTGGTTTTGAAGCATCAGCTCTTCATCAATAACATTGCGTAGCAAGGAATCGTTTGCGGCAAAGTTTTTATTAGCTATGCTAAATACAAATAAATACAGAACACAAAAGTTCAAAATAAACGTTTTAAAAAACAAACTATCTATAAGTATAATGCATTTATGTTGAATAAAACATACAACTGAACAACTAAAAGCACTTACAAAAACTTAACCAGACAAACATAACAATCTCGATATTCCTTCGTGCGAAAAAATATAAAAAAGTCGATTGGCAACAACCAAATGGCAATATATCGATTCTCTAAAACCTTAAAAATAAAATAACATCAATAGTGGCCAGTAAAATAAATAAGCCAGTCGTATATATATATATATATATATTCATATATATATATATAAAATACGTAGCATCTAATATGTAGACGCTCGCACTAAAGGAGATTATGAAACGTAAACAAAGGTTAAGTTTGCTTAAACTGCTTATTGTTAACTCAGGCACTTAGGTCGTAGTTAGGGTATAGTTAATGTTAGCATCTGACCTTACTTCCTTTGAAATATTGGGATATAAATTACTTTTTGTGTTGGCTAAAAATACTTTTTTTTATACATGTTGTCAAAAATTATAATAAAAGTAAATCAGGCTATCAACTATGGCTTCAATCAGGTTATTAACTATACTACAATTTTATTTCCCTCGGTAATACATCTTTACTGCTTACATAAAATATAATATTAGTTTGTAGTGTTATGTTTATATATATATATTAAATAGATCATTTGTTACAGTAACTAATTTTAAGGGTTTTTATTACTCATTATTTTATGCATAACAAATTATATCTCTACTATATTATTTTTCTGGATCATATATTTATAAAAAAAATTACAGAAACTGACATTTATTGAAATACAACACAATTTTCTTCGTTTACAAAAAATTCTGAATATTTAAGCCATCTTATAATTATTTATAAAAACTGTTTGCTACTTTTTAGCTGGATTAAAAGTTCAAACATTGGGTGGTTTTTTTTAATTTATTATAACAATAAATATTTAGAAGCATTTTATTGTATGTCTACAATAGTAAACATGTTTCAAACACTGCATATTTTAGAATAAAAATTAGATTCTACAGTTTATGCATACATATTATTTTTTATAATTTCAATAAAAAGGCTTAAAACTCCAAAAATTGCAATTTTTATGATGGAAATTTAGCATTGCGCATAACTGGGTTTAAGATAGCATGACCGTCTATAACTATTTGCCATCTGAAATAGAAAAGAAACATAAAAAATTCAAGATATTGTTAAAGAACTTCCTGATAAAAAAAGATCACTGCATTCATTTGAAGAATTTTTCTAAACAACAAATATAACTGAAAGTAAAATACTATGGCTAGATTAAGTTAAATTATATAAAACAAAATAATATTTATATGAACACTTATGTATTGTTATATTGGATTAGAGTTAGTAAAAACATGATCAGTAGTGAAGATATTGCATCTCAAATAATAATATTGCAATCTTAACTTTAACTATTTTTACTCAACTCATTTTTGTGGTATAATTTTTGTACACTATTGTACCTTGATTTGTGCAACATATAAATAAAGATTTTTTTAATTGAATGAAGCGCAAACTCAGAATTTACTTAGGAATACATTTGTCATTAATAGATGAAACTTTTTGTTTTTAATTTTAAATGAACTGATGTTTTCAAAATAATTTTGTTGAAGAAATTTTTCTGTTTGAAAAATATATACATCGTCTTTGGATAGATTAATATAAAATAAACTAGTTTTCATGGTTTATTTTGAAGTTATTTCATTTTATTGAATAACCTTATGGTTGAAGAAGATAAACTGCATTGTTTTCAATAATCATATTAAAATAAAGCACAAAAATATAGTTTACGATAAATACTTACTATAAGGCCATTTTAAAAAACTATCTGTCTGTTTTAAGACAAATTATTCAATTGAAAATGATTATTTTTTTTAGTTTTAAAATCTTTTCCGAAAAATTAACCCTAGATCTGGCCATCAGAAACTTCTATACTGGCAGGCCCTTTTTAGCCCATTGCGCATTGTATCATAAAAACCCCTATAGATCTCATAATATTGAAGATATAACCAACATGTTTTATATTTTTGTTTTCAGCACAAAACAGGCTTTATTTTTATAATATTTACTTACCTGAAAAGAAAACAATATTGTGAGTCTGGACACTTTGAATACTCTAAGTCAATAGTAGCGGAACTGAAATTTCAAAACAGAGCTCTGGGAAAAATACCAAATATTTTTTTGCCACAATTTCAAGATATACAATGTTTGACCAATCTATTTTTTTACATAAAACCATAACCCAAACCTCTGTATATATTTTTTTGCAATGGCTACAATGTTTTTTCTGAAAGTTGGCAAATTTCATCATTTTTACGCATTTGAAATAACTTTCTTGTATAAACTCAATATGTCAAAATAAAAAATAAATAAAAAATTGAGCTTGAAGTATACAAAATTTTACATAAAAAACCTGTTTTGAGTAAGATATTTATAAAACTGCTCTGAGCTAGAACAATTTGAAAACTCAAAAGTCCTTAGTAGCGGAATTCAAATGTATAAAACAGAGCTCTGGAAAAAGTACTACAAATTTGTTGGCCACATTTTGAGGGTATATTCGTTTTGACCAATCTAAATTCTTTACATAAAACTATAACCCAATTTTTTGTGTATTTTTTTTGCAACCGTTATTATTTTTTTTTCAGAAATTTTACTTCTGCAACAGAAAGTTGCAAACTTTCACTTCTTTCAGAACAAAATCAATAACTTCGTTTCACTCCAAACACTCTAACATACACATGAACATAACCGGCTTCTCGTTCTGATTCGATTGGTACCAAACATTACTACCTAAACATCGATATAGCCTTCAAAACAAAGGAAAACCATCGACTATTGGTCAATCGTTGTTTGCCAGCTGAGAAACTCAAAAAAGATCAAGTTGAAAATAAATCACTACTACTGAGTGGAAGAAGCCACAGAGTAGAGTCAGATATGTCCTTGTAGACAAAGAGACGTAGCAAACAGTGATGCTAACTGTCGTGGTTTAGAACGAAATTAACCCGGTATAAATCAGCTGGTAAAGACGCGGAGTTGTCAGGTCCGCCACGTCAGCTGAGTTGCAGCGGCGCACGCGGCGTCTGTCGTGACACTTTGAAAAACCGCTACGCAGTTATTTTGCAACATTGATGAATAAACTTTACATCAGTGTAATCTACAATGTTTTCTGAGTAAACCAGTATAAATACTGATATGATTAAACAAGTTTTACTATTTGTAATACCGTTTTGAAAATAGGCTTGTTCAATCGACGATTGAATCGCTGTTTGCCAGTGGGGTGACAATTTTAAACAACGATTGAATCGTCGTTTGCCAGATTTATGGTTAAAATTGAGAGTACATATAAAGTAACATGTTAGTAAAGTAACTAACGGTGTTAGTCCATATAACTGTGTAATGATTGGTTAATGTTCCATGTTAATTTAAAATATTGTTAAATAATAAAATCCAGCTTGAAAAAATACCTACTATAGAAGAAGTTTCTCTTTTTGAAACTATTTATTTATGACATTCTACGAGCAAAATATCTTGATTTCAGTTCAGAAGATTTCATCCATTTTTTATTTTATTCATTTGATTACTTACGCAAGATTTAAGTCTAGATAAGGGGCGTATTAAGTGATGGAATTACCTTAACAACTTAACCAGGGCAGGGATGCCCCCACTCTTGAAGATAGCCAGCAAACCCTGGCGGTGGTGGGAGAGATTGTGCAATGTGCCGACCGCACCCTTGGTTGTCTCAAGGTCATTGCTGTTTGAAATGGCTCGTACTAAAGCAGCAACCATCTACAAAGGTGTACAAACATTCTCATTTAAATTTTCAAGCATCAATCTAAAAAAAGTGACGGACCTAGAGTAGAAATGAAAATTGTATTTATTTTATAGGTTGAGGTTAGGACCAGACAGTCCTATAATGTAACCACCTAACCTTATTGAAAATTAACAAAATTAATGTATTATATAATATTAAAACATTACTACTAACATAATATAAAACTGTCTATAGTAAATAATGTTTAACAATAAATTAAAAACAGCATAGAAAGATAACTAAAACTAAATATAACAACCAACCCAACAATATTAATACAACAGAATTACAATTCTTTAAAAACACAATCACTCGTTACTCACTCATATCACCCGCAAACCATCACCACCAATGGCACTGTCATGCCTACAGGTCCTGTAAAAATATGTTCTTAACCTCCTATTTTTAATAGAGGGGCCTTGCTACTCAATAACTGTTAACGTTATTTTTAAAAAACTTAAGATCGTCTTATTTTACACAGCAAAGTTGGGGCTAGGAAGCCCTCTCCAACACTTAACCTGGGGACCAGTGCTAAATGGGACTTCCGACCCATGAGAGCGGCACAGGGCAAAAACTGTTAGTGGTAACATCGGGAATTGAACCCGGAGCGGCTGCGTGGCAAGCCACCACCTTGGCCCCTTAGTTACGGCCTCTCCAAAAAGGGGAATTATTTTAAGCACAAATAATATTTTGAAAAATAGAGGTCTTACTTAAAGCTAGCTGAAAAATGTTTCAAAATTGGAATCAGACATGAAACATTTAAACAACTTTATTTTGAAAGTAAAGTATTGGCGTTTGATTGTTAGTGGTTTGTAGTTTAATGGAGATTTCCAACTCTTACAACATTGAGCGTTCAAAATATCCAATGAATTGACAATTTCTCTGTTAGTACTTCTTATGTATTTCAGGTGAACATGAGTGTGAATTATGTTTTTGGTCTAAGATCAACTCATTCTTATAAATGAGTATTCATGATAGTATACAAACTTGCTAATTTTTATTCAAGCCATAAATTAGTTCAACTCTCTAGCTGGCTCATGGTCCAATTTGTATACTGGTGCAAGTTTATTACTCAAAATGAACATTGTACAAATATTCTGTGTTACCAGCTCGCATTACACTATTGTACATTGATTTGTCAGGTTAATCTAAACAATTATATTAATATTATTTTAATATGTTTCTTTTGGTACAACAAATGTTATGCCCACAATTGTAACAAAATAATATTTTGTAAATAAACCATCAAATATTTCACAAAACTGAATATAGTACAGTTAACACTAAACAAGGAAATTTTTTACATAATTTGTAGTTAACTTACAATATAATTTATAATGGAGTCTATATCAAGAGTAGTGAAGTATACAGGTACTATTTAGGCCTACTCTGGTGTGGTAATATAAATCAGAACTTATGATGTTTACCTCACTTTTCGTAAGAGTTGATAAACGTAAGTAAGTTTTAACATGCATGTACAGGCTACATGTTAAGAAAATATACATCATTTTCTTAACTGTTCAATCTCAAAATCAAAAAATCTTTATCACACATATTCAAAGAAAACCGTGTTAATGTCAAAAAGTATTTTTTTAAAGGTTTTTATGTTTAAGTATCCACTGAAGGAACTCTTAGATGGAGTAAATTATTTGTTTTACTAGCCAGGTTTGAAGTGATTTCTTGTATTCCTTCCCTGGAAGTTTTTCAGTGAGTCAAGAAGAGTGTTAAAGAACATTACTTCGCAGTATGAAGGTTTCTTTTCTGCCAGAGCTAAATGGTGTTTGGTCAAGAAGGAAGTTGGTTCCATGTCTAGTATTATAGTAGTGCCTGTCATAAATTTTTGTTTGACCTGATTTTATGGTGAAGAGGATAGTATCTTGTATATAAGTCTCACAATTGTCATTATTCCAAGATCTTAGAAAGCTTCACGGTCCATACCGTGAAAGGACCATTGGATCTAGTCCTTTTATTTAGTGCTCAGATGGCTTGCTTTTAGACTGTAAATAGTCTGAAAATAGGCTGCTGTTCCTCCCAATGCTACTATGCTGTATCTTAAATTACTCTCAAATAACGAGTAGTATGATGTCATAGCTGTTTGGATGTTTGTGATCTGGTTAATCTAACAATTTGTCACCACGATATCACACTGTAAATGAAATTTTGAATGTTGCAAATAATATATCGAACATATCTAACACTATGATTACATACCTGAGGACTGATCATATAGCGTGTGAGACGCCTCTTTCTTGGACTACTGATGGACCATCATAGCTGCTTGAGAGACTACTACTTCAACATACCTAACACTATGATGACATACCTGAGGACTGTTCATGATAGCGTGACGAGATGCCTCCTTCTTGGACAGCTGATGGACCATCATAGCTGCTTGTGAGACTACTACTTGATCCTCATCGTTCAGCAGTTTTATCAACTCTGGAATGGCTCTTGTAGCAAGGTCTGCATCATCCTTAAAAAATAAAGTCCTTTAATTTATCTTTCTTATTTTCAAAATAATTAACATAGTAAGTGGTAAAGTATATGAATAGTGAACCTATTTCCTTCATAAGTTTTGATATTTCCATTATTCCTCAAACACTGAAATGCTCTCAATTAACAAATGAAATGAGTGGGCAGTCAAACCTAACAAAAGAAAACAATTTTTTTGGAATAGAGAATGTGCAGGCATCAAGTGTCAAAATTCATTTAAACGATTCTATAGATAACAGTAAAATGTGATCTAAAGTTTACACAGATCTAATCTTTCTATAAAAATGAATTCAGATTTTGAACAATCATACTGATACATCAATACAGAAAACAGGTTTTCTGATATAATGATATAAAAACAATTTATTACTCCTTATTTTAAATAATTATAAAAAATAATCCAACCTGATAATTTATAAGGTTGACAACAGCATGTTTTAGCATCTGACTTGGTTCCGAAAGACGCTGAACAGCAGTGGGCTGTGTTTGATCAAATTGGGTTGATGGAATTTCTATGCCCTCTTCCAAAGTCTCGGGGAACATGGCTGCTCGCACTCGTTGTGATCGAGTTTGAGACAGCTGCTGGTTCATTTCTGCATCAATATAAATTAAACTGAACATATTTGTTTTAATCAACATAACATAAAATGTGGGTAACATCAATCTTACAGACTACTACATAGGAGACTGAATTCAAGGCTTAAGATTATATACAAAACTATATAAACCCATTAAGCTTAGTGCATTAAGTCCTGTAGTAATGTATTTTCAAGATAAAAGTATTTGAAGAACTTTTGCATGTACTTCGCAATCTATACAAGTAATGTAAAGTATATTCCTGGATAGACTTCCATGATCAACACCAATTTGTAGGAATCCTTGGCCTTCCGAGAGATGACCACGTTTTTATTGACAGACCATAATGCATGGACTTTTTTGACACATTAATCTCCCGAAAATCAAGAATTCCTACAAAATGTACAGCACATAACAGCCTGCATTGAACAGGGTAGCACTCCTAGCTCCCGATATACAAGGGATCATACGTTAAAATCTAGGGAGATATGACTAAAATTAGATTGATGGGTTTACAACATTGTCCTATAACGATGATAAACTTTGCCTTTCTCGAAAGTCGCTTGCGATACGGACTCACAGACTGGGGAAGCTCTTCCAAAGCTAACCTACAAAAAGTACCTGTTCTCCAAAAAAAGGCACTCTGCATCTGGATATTTAAAGAACTAAAGATTTAATCAGTGCCATCACTTTACATTCTTGAATCAGTTCTTTAAGCAAGCACACAACATCTTCAAAGAGGTTCTGATCTTTACAATTACAACACTAGAACATCACATAACTTTACCATTCCTCCCCATCACCTGGCTCTGTTTGAAAAACAACCAAAGTACACTGGAGCCAAATTTCTAAACATCCTTCCACACACGGTAATGACTAATGCAGACAATCAGAAGAAACTTCATAAAAACCTCACCAGCTAGCTGCTGGACTGTCCATTCAACGATTATGAATAAAGTATTTTGTCTATTGTCTAAACGTTTAAGTTAAAAATGCCAATGGTGTAAAGTGAAACTGTCAATATTGTACGTAAAAACTTCACAAACAAACACAACAAATCATTTGATATTTTTGTTTATTAAAAGTAAAAATCTACTAATTTAATGTTGTGCTTGTTAATGTTGTACTGCATTTATTCAGTAAAATAATTTTTCTTGCAATTTAATCAGACCTATCGTGTTTAACCACTACTCGTGCTCAGACGACTACTGAAGTCCGTAATATTTTAGATACTCTAAATGACATATAATAATGCATTCCTGATGTGTTAAAACAAACTTGCAGGCATCCTCCACACATAACAAACGTTATCACTATAACAAGATCAATCATATGGCGTGTTCCGTTTTAACCGAATTACCTTGAACACATAAAAATCGGTTAAACAAGACTAGTATATATAAAAAAAACCAACAACTGTATTTTAATATTACATTCTTGTGATCAAGTACTTTTTATCAACAACTTTCAAAACACTCTGATGCACTGTATTAACATTGCTCAAACAAAAATATTGATATATTCCAAATTTGTATCAACTTGTGAATCAGTACACTAAACTATATTTATATTGCCAACCTGAAAAGCAAGAAGTTTAGTCTATTGTAAGATCAAACTTCCAGAACACAAATTTATTTAACAATTTCTATGTTGTATCCTAGAAGACAACAATTTTTATGTTGAGTGTTTCAAATTAAATCATGACTGCCTTATTTATTTTTATTTTAACCACTGAAATAATGAATCAATATAGTAAATAAATAACTTAGGAAATAAAAGTGTGCCAACCATCAACTTGGTCCTGGGTGAACCCCTGGTCAAAGCCATGGTCAAGGTCAAATAAGAGAGGATCGCTCTCCTCCTTGCCACTCAATGAAGGAGCCTGGGTCGTAGCTCCAGAGTGGATCCCAGAATCACCTAAATATGAATTCTGCTGCCACATAAGTGTCTGCTCTTTACCCATATCGCTGCCCTCGAAATTCACTAAAACAAGAGATGTCAATTATTTCATAATGAACGTAACATAATTTCCATTCACTGTTTACACAGTTTTTAAAATTATATATGTAACTAGTCCCCCTTTACCCGTGCCTTGCTATGGAATTAACATAAAAACAGTAATGTTTTAGTTTATTTGAAATGTTAAATTTCAATAAGCATTGCTTAGCCTATTTGAAGTGTTAATTTTTTTGTTTTTATCTAACTAATGATGGTGTCAAATAAATAAAGTAACTCCATTATATTATCACTGAACCTTTAAACCCACTGGAGTGGAGCCCTTGAGTTGGAAGTGAATGAAACCATGCCAGAAACCTTCAGGGGAGTAAACTCTACAACTTCCCGAAGTTTCATGGCGATCCGATGAGTGGTTTAGTAGGCATAAAGGACAAACACACATGCTCTATAAGGCATGTTTATGTAGTATCCATCTTCTTCAGGACAGAACATGGTGGGTATCGTAGAGCATCGTAAGACGATATGTCTTGCTGATTCACACTTTCCTGTCATCTCTGGTGTGCAGAACAATATTTCTCTGTTCAAACTTCTGGCCCAAAATCAAAATCGTAACTTTCTTGGCAGTGGGAGCATTGAAGCGGCCTCTGTGCGCACCTGTTGTTTGGGTTGTTCTTTGCATATCTTTTCTTTACTGACTTACTGATCTCAGGGTGTATAGAACTGTATTTCTTTACAACTTTCCTGTTACTATCCAGGTTGTTCGTGGCATACCTCGAAGCATCATCTCTTATTTGTCTCTGACTTATGCACAAATACTTACGTATTTCTAACTATTCTTCTTTCACTCCAGCTGATGGATACCAGATCAAACCACTATACAGTAGAGCCTCTTACATAAATAAATAAAAATGTCAGATAATAATATAGATAGTAGGCCTATACACTCTAAATGTAATAGTTGTAATAAATGAATTTTATTTATTACAGTTCTGCAAAAACAGTAACTTGTGTTCAGTTTTTATAAGAACAACAATAAATTTAGTAATAAAATGTTTAAAAATTAACTATCCTTATATATTACCCTTATACCATTACTTAAATATAGTATTAATAACTGTAGTCATACAAATCAGTGATAAAAAAGGTAATAATCTACAGCAGGTACAATACACTTTAGTAAACATTAATTAACATTAAATCGTAAGGCATTTGGCAAAAATGTACAGTGTAGTTTACAACAAAATAATTATTTTAAAAAATAATTTAAGAATTTTGAAAAAAGGTTTTGTTATTTACTTGCCTGAAAACTGTCACTATTTCTCACCCCTACAAGTGCTATCTGACCTAAAATTACCATGCGCTCAACACATTGGCAAAAGTGATATAGCCTGCTACACAGTACTGTCTTCGCTCAATATAAAGTCATGTACAGTGAGCAACAAAACCTCACTTGATACAGGCAGTTCAATAATAGATTATATTATTTTCAGATAATTTTTATTACTGTACTGTTTTAGGGATGGTTAAAACGGGATGTTGGATAGCGAGGTTCTACTATACTTACAATTTCTTGACGATAACGTTTAGAAGATTTATCTAAAAGAGATTTGTGGGAGAAGAACTATGACGGTTGTGTAAATTGTAATTATTTATTATATATATATATATATATATATATATATATATATATATATATATTTATAAACACATAGGATAGCCTACTTAGTACTTTGATAACAGTGAACCAAAGTGACAGTAACAATAGCTCCTGATACACAACACTTAGTACCTCGATATGCATTATAAGGTGAAAACAAATTTGTACTGATCTGAAAATAAAGCAAGACACTGCAATATCAACTATCGATTTTATGATTATTTTTTGTCGAGTTGTATTGAGTTATCTTCCTTTTATTTTTGATAAATGTGTCCTGATGGAATGAGTACCAATGTGCATTTTATCGCTGATTTTATAGACAAAAATAGATTTTCCATCCAATGTTAAATTTTGAGCCTCAAAATATCAGCTGTTTTTGTGGTCCATTGTAGAGTGCTAGTGTAGTCCCATGTAAATGTAATGCAATTCAAACCAACTGTTGTTGCAGGCCTCACTAACTAACAAAATTACTGGCACAAATATTCATATTGGATGAATTATCTATTGTAGGTGTATATAATCAAGGATATTATATATATGCAATTTTTTTGTACATTAAATAACAAGTATAATTAAGTGCCCTTTATTCATTTTTTATAATAATAACGTGACCGGTTTCGGCTCTTAAGCCATCTTCAGAGTGTAAATAATATAACCTATAAGAAATGAACAATTATGAAAATAAAACAGATGAAAATAACATATGATTAATTTAGTGTGTGGGTAAGTTGAATTTTACTTTTGATTCTTATGTTTTTTAATTTCTCTTATTTTTTCATATATAGGATTATTCATGTTAATTTGTGTATTTAATATGTTCTGTGGTTCATTATAATTGTTTAAGTATATGTTTAAATTTTCTTTGGAATTCATTTTTCTCCTAACTCGCGAACCAAGTTATACATTTAAAATGTTTGTACATTAAGTAATATATTATGTACAGTATACGTGTACACGTAAATCTAAGGACACATAAATCCTAATCTAAACATGAAAAATTACTTCAACTTAGCTTCCAAAAAATAGATTGATTCAAAAAATGTTTTAAAGAGAATTTAAACAGTTCAAATTCAGATTATTAAATAACTATAAATGTATTCAACAACAACTAGGTTAGTATGTCTGTTCAATACTTACAAGGGCGCGACTGTGGTTGCTGCATTTGATATGTCATTTTGGTATCAAAAAGCTAATTACTGAATTTTCTGAAACACAAGATAGTTTTTTAATTAGCATAATACATGTTGGTACATATACAGTACAAATAAAACGCCACACAACACAAAATGTATTACAATATAAGCACAAAATGCACAACTATATTACTATACAAGTACAAAATGCACAAATATTATGGTGATCGATTTTGGTGAACCACGCTCACCTTCCTCAGACCATACAATAAAGTCCAGGGGGTTAAATCAGGAGTCCTGGCAGGCCACGCTACAGGACCACCACAGGATATCCATTTGTTTCTAAAAACTTGTCTTAAGTGTAGTCTAACATCGACTTTAAAATGTGCAGGAGCACCATCCTGCATAAACCACATTGAACTTCTTTTGTGTAAAGGCATGTTTTCTAATAGTTCAGGTAACAAGTTTTGTAAAAATGCTAAATATGATACTCCGTTTAGTCTATTTGGCAAAAATACAGGTCCTAACAATTTATCTCCAATAATCCCTATCCATACATTATGAGAAAAAGGCACTTGGTGTCTGCATTGTGATGTAGCATGAAGGTTGAAATCAGCCTAAAAGTGGTTGTTATGATAATTGAAAATACCTTTTCTTGAAAATCCTGCCTCATTGGTGAACAAAATACTTGACAGAAATAGTGGAATAAAAGCAATGTTTCCTAAAAATCATTGACACAGATTACTTCTAGGTTGGAAATATCTTTCAGAAAGACTTTCGACTCGTTGAATATGATACGAATAACGATTGTTATTCATTGAAAAAAACACCATGAGGTTTTTGCCATTCTTTCTACCTGTGACAATCTTCTGACACTCGTACTGGGGTTTTCTTCAATAGCATTTAATATTCTTTCTTGAGCTCTAACAGTTGTCACTGAAACTGGACGGCACAACTTTTCAACTTTAGCTGAAGTTCCACGCTCCCTCAAGGACCTATGAACAGTTACGAACGTTTCTCGGTGAGAAGTTCTTTGATGAGGAAATCTTTCTTCTTAGAGTCGTGCTGCTTGTGTGAATTTCCATTAGCCAATCCATAAATAAAATGAACGTCAGCTAATTCTTCATTTGAATAAATAGGCATTTTAGTTCATGAAGAAACTAAATAAGATAATATATTAATACCAGCGCAACCACAAAAACTATCTCAAGAAAACCCTCTTAACTTCACTGTTTTTGTTTAGTAATGGACTCTAATCAATGACAAATAAAAATAGGTGTTTTTCAACAACGAACTGTCAATAATACAGTCAGCTGAAAATGATGTATTTTCAATTTCCAAATCAGCTGTAAAAAACAATTTAGCACTAATCTAATTTTTAGTAAATAAATGTCACTTTACTAAAGTTTCTAATTGTATTAATATCAAGCATATTTTTATTTGATAAAAATTATAAATTCTCAGTTAATAGTTGTTCAATCTGAAAACTTGTTATACAATTATTTGTAGAAATAAATTCTTAAACTTTTTTGTAACTTACAGGTTTTAGTAAAATTTAAGGTTATTAAAATATTTGGCTTTAAAAAATTAAAATGGCCGCCATTTTGAAAAGGATTATTGTAAAAAAATGAAATTTAAATAGTACATGAACACTATAAGGATTCATACCAAGTTTCATAGTTTATCTTAAATAACTTTAGAGATATTAAGTTTTTAGTTAAAAACATACACAGGCAGATAGCTGGACAATGGAGCGAGATAGACAATTTGTACATATGAAATTTTTTGTGTACAAATTGTCATCCACAAGGAATGACCTCTAGAAGTTTGGCTGGTTACTTACGGGACACCCTGTATATGCAAATTTGTTTTTGGTGACTAGTCATAGCTCATGTAATATTTGGGCATATGGTCACCATAGGTGATTTGCCACTAACGTAGTTTATCCACTATATCTCAAGAAATAATTATCGAAGACTAAAATAGTTTTAAAATTCATGTTCAGCACAAAAACCTACATCAACTTAAAAACAATGAAAAAAATCATGTGAAATAATAAAGCTACATTAAAAAATTATATGTTCAAAAATATTTTAGATTTTTTGTACAAAACATTATTTACACAGAATAAAAAATGTTTACTTATGAAATATATCGACCTGAATCTACCTACTGGTGTTAAAAAAGTCAAGATTGGCAAGGCATCTAGAAAGTACATAGATACCTATCATCTAAGTTGACCCTTTGAATGCAAAAAGACTATATATAGCTAAGCTCTGTGCGAGCGTTGAATGCCAAGTGCCTATATATAGGCTCATGTCTATTTTGTGTTTTATACAGTAATTTTATATTGAATTTTAATTAAAGTCATAACATTGTATTTGGGATGAAATGTGCTGTTGTAACATATTTATTTGGTTTGATTTAATTTTTTATATTGTATACACCTTCTAAAAACTCATCGATATTCGGAAGACAGTAGCAAATACAATTAGTGACAGCTAATATATCAAATAATATTGGCGGTTTCTGGTTTAAAAAGTGTATTAGGTTGTTGACACATTTTTTATATTAAAGACTTTAAGAAAATGAACTTTAAGCAAAAAATCCAGTTATGTTTTAATTAAGTACTGAACAGTTTATTTATTGACATAAAGTAGTTTTATATTTCCTTTGCATATTTTATTACCTTTGATAAAATAGTAACAATTAAAAAATTTAGCTTTTATACCTTATTTTTAAATTCAAATGTTGAAAGAATAAAACGGCGCCAAAAATATAAATATACAATAAAATTAACAGAATAGCCGGAGTTAATTCTATTCTATTGTCGGCACTGGTGGTGCAGTGCTGTAACTCAGCTACATGAGGACAAAGTGTTTGGGAGATTGTAGGCGATAGGTTGGATGCTCGGTCCTCTTAATACATGGCGTCTGCTTGATGGTTGCTATCGGCTTGGACACTACTAGAGAAGTCTGGGGTGTCCATGTTGGATGGTAATCATTCTGCAGATGTTGTGTGGGGGAGATAACTGAGTATCAGGCTTGTCAATTAGCTGAAAATTAGACCAGCACTACGTGGTTCGGATTCCACGTAAAGCTGTACGTCCCTTAGTTGCCCTGGCTGTTGGGCTATTAATAAATTGCCCTTTCTGAGGAAAAGTTGAACTCGGTTAGTAACCAGACTACACTCATCCTACACTCATATTCACCTTAAAATACCAACAACGTTGTGTCGGCGTCTCATATGTAAGAATGTAAGAAAAGAATGTAATGTAATTAAGTACAAAAAGGCTAAAAGGTCATTTGAACGTTAGAAACACAATAATCAATAACCAAATGTTATTTTCAAATGAAATTTACACAGTTGTGCTGTCAATTAAATTTAGTACATAAAAGTAATATAGTTTAGCAGCGTAAATTACTTTTTAGGGGTTAAAATTAAAAAAAAAAAAAACAGAGTATAAGTATTTTTTTTTACATTATTATGTTTTATGTTACTATGTTACGAAAGTTTTTACTTTATTACGTACTGAAATTTTGCCGCTTTTATCATGCAAAAATGGTACCAAAAACACTGTACTACCATAAAAAATAACAGTATGACAGTAGTTCAGGTGTCAAGGCATAAAAACGGCAAAAAACGCTTGGGTGTTCTAGCACACTCGCGGCATTATTCGCCAGGTATGGTGCACACACACACACAGCATTGGTAGGGCTGGTACTGTGGTGATCCCTACACATAATTTCCTGACGGTGAAAGGGGTAGCAAAAATATATGTAGAAAAAACTAAAAGTTCTGTTTGTAAATTAAGTGATTTTCGCAGAATAAAAGCATATCTCATTTATATATATATCCAATTCTTGACTTATTTCAGGCAAAGTTTTCAAATTTTGTTAGTTGGCAAGAAACTTCTTAAAGTCTTTTTCAATGTTATCTGTTCTTAACATTCATCATCAAGACTTAACATGAATGTAATGAGTGTGATTGAGTTATTAGTCTTTAATACAAACTAAGTATCACAATCATTAGGAAGAGTTATAAATTAATTTATAATCCCAATAACAGCCGGTGGTTAGCAGTTGACCTATTATTAATTATATCTATTTAGACTAATTACAAAATTAATATTGACTCTGAGATTGAATGGTGTTCTTTAATTGGCTTATAGAACTAGCTTCAACAACATTAACGACACCCTATCTTTATTAATTCTCCCACTGTTCACTATGTGTTTCTATAATGTTAGGCCAATTTGGCCACATGTGTACTTTAACCCATTGCGGATCACTGACGAGCTCAGCTCGCATTAGCAACCTGCTATTACTTTTACTTCCAAATAGTTGCAATTGACTCTACTAGGTTTCGTAAGCATCTCTATTCATCAACTGGGTATTTTTGTTAAACGGGTTTCGTTTATAAAAACTGTCATAAATATTCTATAGATCGCAGTAGTAGAAGAGTTTATATTTTGTTCAATGATATAATACTGTATTTAGTTTAGATATTGTGCGTTTCTGTCCATGTCGGTGCACCGATATGGCAAGTGACAATGAAGTTAGTGAAACAGACAGATGAGGACATTGTTATTTTATTTTATTTTATTTACGGCATACAACATTTTATATACATGACATACATTTTACATACAGTTTGTCTATTTGTTAATGGCTGAACAAAATAATAAATAACTATAATAACAATAAGTAACAATGATAATAAATAACTATAATAACCAATAGCAACGATAATATGTGCTATAATAATAAATAACAATACTGAAAACACTATGACAATTAATACCATAAAAATAACAACGAATGATAAATAGCTTTGATAATAAATAACTTCAATAATAAATAGTACATTCTGAATACTGGGACTGAATCTAATATAATATGCATGCCAATTCTAGTACTGTAACAGATTAGATACAAAGTTATGAGCCTGTCTTTTAAAATCCTGAGGGGACGGTCCGAAGAACTCCAATTGGGAAGCATTACCTAAACGCATAAGTCGAGGTATGGTACTATGATAGGCGTAAGCAGTAAGTTGCAGATTCTTGGCGAACAGCTGGGTTGATCTAGTCCGATTAGGGGTATGGAAGTCGATCATCAACAAGAGATCCGGGCAGTCTACTTGTCCATTGATAAGCTTGTAAAGGAAAACCAGGTCGATGACAGACCTCCTGGAAGATAGGGAAGAAATACCATGCTGATGAGCGATCTCATTAAGGTCCACGTTATGATAGTCCAAGCCGCTTTTGACTCCCATCAGTCGAAGAAACTTTATCTGGACTGCATTAAGGGAGTTGCAATGTCCACTTTGATAGGGTGACCATATTGTAGATCCGTACTCCAAGATGGGGAGAACAAGTGACACATACAAGATTTTGATTGTTCCAGGAGTAAAGGCAACTCTTGAAGTATGGGTAACAAGGCCCCAAAAACCTTTCT
>JAQJVL010008339.1:0-20163 GCA_035578905.1 Stictocephala bisonia
TGCAGTGATAAGAGTTAGACCAATTTACTCAAAAACGTACAGATAGTTTTTGCTAATGATAGGTACAGTCTTATTCTACAGGCCTTGTACTTAATTCAACAGTATATGTTACCCAAAAGGAGGAAAAAGTTATTATCAACAATTTTACAAAAATTATCATATTTCGTTTTGGTACAGAGGTAAATGGACAAGTTACTCAAAAACGTACTATACTTAAAAGTGATAAATGCAGTCTCATTCTACAGGGCTTGCCCTATCTAACAGTATATGCATCACCTAAAAGGAGGAAATAGTGTTTAATGCATTTTCAGAGAGACATATATTTAGTGTACCGTATGTGCAGAGGTAAGAAAAGACCATCATATTAAAAACCTGAACTAGTTTCTAAAACTGTAAATGGCATATATGGTCTTATTCTACACAACCTGCCTTATCCAGCAGGAGGAAACTTTTTGGTAATAATTTTTTTTAAATGTTCATATTTTATATTGGTGCGGGGGTGGATATTGGAAATTAACTAAAAAACTTTAAGTACCGTAAATGATAGGCCTATTGCATTATGACTTTTAGCTGTCTTATTGTACTGGACTTACCCTATGCAACAGTATTTGTGTAACCTAAAAGGAGGAAAGGTTTTTTTAAAATGATTTTTCAAAGATTACTATTTTTTGTGTCTGATCAGAGGTAAGAAAGAATTTCAAAAACTCAGGCTAATATAATTTATTTGTGTGATAAATATAGGTTATTATTCTTCACTTCTTGCCCTATCCAACAGTATATGTATTACCAAAAGCAGGTAATAAATTTATTTTACTACAGTTTATTGTTAATGTAAAAAGGCTGGATATTTCCCTAGTTAGACTAAGAATTTGACAGTTACTCTCTTATCTGCAATAGAAATTCATTGAATTTGAAAATTTACAGACATATATAACCTAAAACCTGATTACACTATTCAATTGGCTTTATTCATTGCTGCATACCTACATATTATTACATTCTTACATATGAGACGCCGACACAACGTTGTGCATATTTTAAGGCAAATATGAATGATGATATGAGAGTAGGATGAGTGTAGTCTGGTTACTAACTGAGTTCAACTGTTACTCAGAAACTGCAATTTATTAACCCTTCTAGGACCAAGGGGGGGCCTATCAGGCCCATTGTTTGATATTTTGTAATTTTTTAGTATAAAAGCTTTCTAGAAAATTTAGATAAAATTGGATATTGTCAGTAGCTAGTTAAAGAATACATTTAAATATACATTATGTTTTTTTATACACATTCCTGCCCGTAACAACAACAAAAGTGCGTATGGGCTTCTGAAGCCCCCCCTTGGTACTCCGTGTAACCCTTCGTTAATAATGTAATTCTTCAACAAATTATTTATTTATACGAATACAAACTCTATTTACATGAATGTACATATCAATATTACAAGTTGAATATCTGAGGTAAATTTTCCCTTACATGTGCACAGTTGGCAGTACTGCACAACCAACAGAAATGATTTGCCATGTGTTTCTATCAGACTACCAGTTGTATTGGTTTGTGTTTGTGAGGTTATATGTGCATTGTTCTTGTTTACACCAAAAGATGAGTTACTTATATGAACATCCAAGTGAAATAGACAGATTATTTGATGAAGAGTTGCAGTTTAGTGATGATGATAATGGAGAAGAATGTAGTGAGACAGAAGATAACTTTATAGAGCTTGAAGAACAGTTTGAAAATGAAGTTGTGGAGCCTGAACTTCCCATTGAAAATCAGCCTGTCTCTCTACAGGGAAATATCCAAGGTAGGCCTAGACCCCATGTAATTGGTAATGTTTACGTGTGTAAGGGAAACAATAATCCAAGGCAGTATGTAAGTTATCCTCAACGGGTTACTAGAAGACGAACCCAAAATATTGTTCGTGAAAGACCAGGCATAAAACGGCAGGGATAGTAACCAGTGGAAAAAAATCTTTTGAAATATTTTTTACACCTGAAATAATAAATATTATTGTTACCCATACAAATGAAGAGGCTAGGAGGAAAAATATTCCACTTACTGATGGGACTGAGTTGATGGCCTACCTTGGTCTTATTATCCTTATGGGGTCAAACAAAGATAGCAAAGTTTATTATCACGAACTTTGGTCAACTTTGTATGGCCGTCCCGTTTACAATGCAGTCAAGAGTCGTACAAGATGTATTCAAATCACAAACATACTACGATTTGATGATAAAAATACAAGAGAGGCTAGAAGAACCACAGATAAATTCGCTCCTATGAGGAATATTTTTGAGCTTGTCAATAACCTATTTCCACAATATCTTTCAGCAGGTGAGAATACCACTATTGATGAAATGCTGTCTCTTTTTCGTGGACGATGCCCCTTCAAAGTATTCATGAAGGATAAGCCCGGTAACTATGGAATTCTAATTAGGATGCTATGTGATGCTAACTCCAGATATGTGTTGAACATGGAGGTATATTGTGGAAGAACAGACATTGAAAGGGGTACAATTCCGCTTGTGTGCCGGTTAGTGATGCCTATTGCTCAGTCCGGTAGGAATATAACCACCGACAGGTACTACACATCTGTTGACCTCGCCGAAAAACTGTACAATGAATATAAACTAACCTTGGTAGGTACCATGCAACTAAACAGAAAACACATACCAACAGAGCTAAAAGACGTTCGTGAAAGGCCAGTGTACTCTTCTGTTTGCTTTTACAGACAGTCGAACAAATCAGGCTCCTGTTACACTTGTGTCTTACAAAGTAAAGGGTAAGCCAGTGCGCAACCTAATCATGCTGTCTACTCAACATGAAGACGACAGTGTGAGTGATGATGATAAACACAAACCTGATATTGTCACATTTTATAACAGTTCAAAAGGAGGCGTCGATTCAGTAGATCAAATGGCACGCAATTACACAGTCAAAAGAGGAACAAAAAGATGGCCCATGACTGTGTTTTATACTTTATTAGATATTGTATGTATAAATGCCTACACTTTGTACATTGAAAACTTTTCAAACTGGAAACTGGGAAACAACAATAGGCGGCTTCAGTTTCTACGCATGTGGGCACTTGAGCTAATCAAACCTCAAATAAATGTACGAGCACAAGACATCACGGGCCTAAATAAAACCACTTTGTGTGCCATAGAAAAAGCTCTGGGAAAGAAACTTCATTACAATGTTCAAATTCAAGCTACTCCACAAGTTGAAGTTGGTCGTAGAAGATGCCACATTTGTGTAAGTGAAGCGAGGTCGAAGAAAACGAAGTACGATAAGTTAGGTAAATCGAAGGTTATTTGCAATAATTGTGAAAAACATGTATGTGGAAAACATAGCAAAAATACAGTCACCTGTGAAAAATGCCATTCTGAGCATACTGACAATGAATAAATGATCCTTTAAATTTGTTGAGAAAATTGTTTATATGCCACACTTATTTTAGTTTTCAATTTAGTTTTTTCATTAAATAAAAAATAAAATAGTCATATAACATGTTCTTAATCATATAAATATAAAGTAAACAATGTAACCTCATATGTAGTACAAGTTAAGTATATATAATTTCAATGAAACATATGTTTCTTCATTGGGCCTACCAGGCCCCCCCCCTTGGTCCTTGAAGTAATAGCCTGATCCTTGGTCCTAGAAGGGTTAAGAGGGCTCCGGAGTCAGATTGAAAATCGCATTTTAGTTTGGAGAACGGCCACAGGGAGCGGTGTTTAGTGCAGTACGTTGTCTGTGTTGGTAGTTGGCGTTTAAGAGGGCTCTAAAGGGAAAGAAAATATAGAAGTCATGCGACACTGGCGATAGAAGTTGGAACTACGTCCAGTTTAATCCGCCGGACGAAGTGCAATATAGTCCCAAGAATCATTTCCTGTATAGTAGGTTTTCGTAGTATTTTCAACCGGAAACCACAAATACCCCTTCCTCCCGTCTGCCGTCTCTTCAGGTGGCTACACGCCCGACCTTCTCTGTCTGAATGTATGTTGAGCCGAAAGGCCAATTCTTTTCAACAATTGTCAATTTTCCAGTCAGTACCGGTTTTGCTGCTGTACTTTATTTCTTAACATTTTTTATGTCATTTTGTTTTTATAAAAAATAGTAATATTTTACTATAGTTTTTATTAAAAAAAAAAAAGTAATATTTGTTTAGAAAAGTAGACTTTTTACAGCGAAATCAATTTATTCACTGATCAAATAGGGGGGTCTACTAAAATATTGAATTTCTACTTGAAACGTTTTCCAAAATCATAATTCTTGTTCAAATCTTGTTATTCTCAAAACGGTTAAAATTTAACATAGTTTGGCATAGGCTTACCATACTTATATTCTACAATTGAAGAGTTTGATTTATAAACATAAATATACGCTTTACTAAAAACTAAGTAAATTACGTTACAAAGAATGGTTTTTGTAAATATTTCTTAAAGCTCTTGGATTGTGATCTAAATATTGGTTTTTATGTGGTTAAATATTTAATAAAAGGCATTAATTGGCAAATAAATTTCTATTTCGTATCTTTTTATGTTCAGTTAAAGATTAAAACAACATACGCTTAAAGCATTAAAGGATACGCTTTACTGAAAACTAATAAATCACGTTAAAAAGTAATGGTAAAAAATACCAACTGTCTATTTATTTTACGTTTTATAGTTTTGTACGGTTTATTAATTATTTTTAATAAAATAAAAAATGATTTCACATAAACTATCATAGTTTTATGGCAGTTACAACATAACACTAATTTCCAAACATTAAAAAATAATTGAAATGTGGCCACTTTTTTATTTGCTTCTGAAGTATGCTGAATGAATTACTACAATACGGAAAATAACACTACGGGGACAATTTGGTTTCAAAAAGCGAACATTTTGTTACAACAAAGATTTTCGCGGACAGAGACGAAAACCGAAGCGAACCGTATGAATGATATCAATTATAATTAAAATAATATATTATAATCTTTCTCAATTTTCCCATTGCCATGAGAAAAGCAATTATTTTACTTCGACAACAGTTCTTACACAATTACTTTTCAAAGATTTTAGTTTTACTGATAAATATTTCACAGTATTTTAGAAGTGATAAATTTAATATGATTCAATTAGGCATACACAAATTACTAAATATGAAGATTTTTTTAAACACGACTGTTAAAAATAACCAACAATTTAAAACAGAGAAACTGCTGTGAGCATATATCAATTTCGAACATATAACTTTAGACGTTCAAAGCAGATTGGGCTCACCTGCCTGACAGTAGTTTGGCCTCATAAACATGTATGTTCGGGGTAGTTTAGACTTACTTAGTCTACCAGTTTGACCTCAGCAATTCACACAGTACTTTGGTCTCAGTTTTTTATATGAGTAAAGTAGTTTGTAGTACCGCGCAAAGCAGTTTTTACGCTCCACTGAAAATAAGGAGGGCTACTAAATTATTGAACTTCTAATCAAAGCTTACTGTAAAATCACGGGTTTTGACAAAATTTGACTCCTAAAACGTTTGAAATTTAAAATTGATTTATATACCACACTTATTATACCCAACAATTGAAGAGTTTGATATAAAAGTGGGGCTAGGTACGCTTAAAGAACTGAGGACAACTATAAATAATGTATTTTACTAAATAGCTGTAACAAGTGTTTAGCACCCTAACAATTTGCTTTACGTGGTTTATTATTCAATAAAATGCATAACATTTAAAAATAACAATGTATTTTGTACAGTCAATTGAAGAATAAAACAAAATAATGCTAAATGAACCATACAAAAATATTTTGATCTTAAAGTAGAATAATATATCCAACTGTCAATTAAACTGTAGTTTGATTAATATTTACTGTACGGTTTTTACAATTATTTTTAACTAAATAACATATCATTTAACATATTATGTATTGTACAAAGGTAGTGTAAGTACTGTAGCACATACAATAATAAGTTTTCTTACTAAGACAATTCCAACATACAAGTAAAAAAGCATGACAATTGAAGTAAAACTATATAACAACAAATTCTTAAGGCAACTAATTACCTCAAAACTACAGTAATTAAAAAAAAAAATTGCATTGTTAATACTACACAGAACATAGTTTACTGAGGTACAACTTAGAACATAGTTAACTGAAGTACAACTTATAATAATACAACAAACATATTGAAAATAAAGTAACACCTAAATATTTTCTTAAAAACCATATAAATAACAGTAACAGGGGATATAGTAACTCAGCAGCCATCTAATTAGTTCCTATGTGTAGGTTTGTTATAGTTAATTTTGTAGTAGTTAATTAATTCCTAATATTGGAATAGTTAATTACAAAAATAATATAAAAATGCATAACAAATAAAAATAAATAACAACTGGATTCAAGGCAACTTTTTAATGCAAAATATTATTTTTTACTTAAACAAATTTTTTTAACTTTGAAACTTCACAACCCTCGCCAACTGCTAAATGGAAAATTTTAATTTTTCGGCTTCGAAAATAAAAAGAATTAATTAATAGTGGTAAAGAAAAACTTAAACATTTTAAGTTGTATACATGAATAATATGACCTAGTAGCAAGGTTCTTCTCTTTTACTTAAATATTTCATATTTTTTAGGATTTAAATAAATTAAAAATGGTTTGGTACACTTTGTATACAATAAAGCCGTCATAATTTTGTTAATTTTTCAGTAAATCCATTACTCCATTGTTTTTTTTTCATTATAAATTCCTTAAATTATTATGTTTTGAATTATTTTCAGTATACGAGTCAAGCCATCCTGATTATAGTTAAATTTGGTTATTGGGAGTCTCCAGGGTAAACAGTAAAAATAAATTGATTATTAAGCCAAGACAAAGCCTTTACCAGGAAAAATAATTAATGGATTAAAACAAGTCCTGTATATTTTGTAGATCAGAATTTAAATTTACATAAACATGCAGCTCACCTAGTTTTAACATGGTTAGAATTAATGGCAAACATAAATATATAAATATCATTCTGTTAGATTAACTAAATATTAAGACAATTGTTATAGTTAATTTTGTAGTAGTTAATTAATTCCTAATATTGGAATAGTTAATTACAAAAATAATATAAAAATGCATAACAAATAAAAATAAATAACAACTGTGTACAACAATTTTACAAGCCAACTAATTTACTAAAACTAGACGAGCTGGTTGAAAACATGTAATTAATTGAATAGATAGTATGATACATGAACGTAGTACATCTTGTAAAAATGTGGCAAACATATTAAAAACTTTTTTATAAATGTTCACAAATTACCAATAAAAACATTTTATTACTTTGACATTTTTATAGCCAAGTCCATTACGATGACTACCCAAGTTGATCAGTGTGACTGCCACAAGTTGATCACGAGCTCCCAAATTAGGTCAGTGGATACTCAAGTAATTGAACATGCATTAAATTAATACAAAACCAAACCGATCAGAACATCTTATTTCAGCAATATAATAATAGTTGAACAATTTTACTTCAATACACAAGTAACGTAAAAAATGCAAATTTCATACAGTATAATAGGGTCTACTGTATTGATAAAAAATAAATGCATTATGTAGGCTACGAATGTTAAGGTGATCGATTTCGGTAAACTTAAGCTTACCTTAATCGATCACCATTATATTTGTTAATTTTGTATTAATATTGTATTAAATTCATCTACCAACACATACTATGCTAATTAAGAAAACTTTTTTAAATTAGTATTTTATTAATTCTCTTCGCATTGCACAATGTTTAAATATCACTTATGTCAAGTTTTACCGTCCTAAGTCTTCTCATTGGCTGTTCAACGGAATACATCGGGAGTGGTACGAGGTTCCCAAACACTACCTCGCCTAGAGGTGGGTACAAAAACGCCAAACTGTTGAAAAGAACAGTTTGTTGAAAAAAATGAATAAACAGTTTTGACTCAGCCTGAAAAACTGTTCTTTGTTACTCACTGCCACTGCACACTGTTGAATGCTTCCCTCCTCTCTATCCCCTCCCCTCTGCGGCGCCTGTTGTTTACAACATATTTGGAAAGAACAGTTGTTTTTGAGCTGGTTCGTTCGCTGGTAGTCGTTTGCCTTGGCCTTCGTTTTCAAACAGTTCGGGACGCTTGTGTTTGTAAGAACAGTTTTCATAATACTAGTGTGAGTGAAACATATAGGATCTACAAGTAAAAAACGAACTGTTTGCACCGTAATTTCCCTCTATAGTGCATTTTATTTCCAAAGAAAAGGACAGTTTTATTTCAAATGCAATCTATAACTATTAAAAAATTTAAAATTTTTTGCCTACATTATATTTGTTTAATAATTTGCAATATTGCAAAATTCATTTTCATTTTAATTTATGGTACTGATGTTTTTATTCTATGAATAAAGTAAACTTTTTATTTATGGATATATAATGTGGTTATTTATTTAATTCCTGGAAGTTCTAATAATAGACTAATAAATAATTATTAATCCCTAGTATGGTATCAATGAGTAATTAACATTCCATATTAGAAATTAATAATTAAAAAGTGCAATGATTTGGTTTATAGGTGATTGTAAAGAATTGCAAAATTATTCAAATAAGTAAACATTTTTATTTAGTAAATATAAAAAATGTTTAATGAATAAATGTTTAAATAATTCCGCCGTTACAAAACGAAGGGTATGTCCTGTTTGTTTACAAACTGACCATCTCTCAAGTTTCATTCCACACTTTGAGAAAAAAACAACCTGTTCTTTTCAACTGTTTCTCCAAACAGTTGTTTTTATCTAACAAACAGTTCGTTTTCATTTCGTAAAAACAACAGAAACGCCCACCTCTAACCTCGCCCCATGACTTCAAGTTCACAAAAGGATTGCCGCTCCGCCCCGCCCCGTCCCCCGACTGTCATATTTTTCTGTCCTTGTTACCGTTTAGGTAAAATATTTGCTTCAAAGTTACCTTCTTATAAAATTACAAATAAATGACCTAGCATTTTTTCTACCACAACATTAATGAACTATAATAAATTAATAGTTACGACTTAACATTACTGTATTTATATTTTTAAAATAAAACAAAGGCCAATAGTGACAGTGACTTATTATAGAATTACTTATTGCTTTGGTCAAGCCGGAATTATTGAATTAATATTTGTACTGTACGCATTCGTTAATGTAGTTTAAATGATTTATTTCATAAAAATGATGTATATAGATGATTATTACAGTATTTTTCATGATATAATAAATATTGTGCACTGTCATTACGAATAAAAATGTTATGCTTTACTTTGTAATTAGATTATATCAGGAACCAAATGGGAACGCACATTTTAATTTAAACGAAATAAGCAATTTAAAAGTAATTAGACTAACTCTAAGTAATCAATCTATAAAATAATACTGATATCAGTCGTCGTAGGCCTACATTGCATCCATCGATGTTAAATTAAATGAAGGAAGGTTTTTATGAATGAAGTAGTAAAATCCATCCGCGACTAAGAAGTTCGAGGTTTCGCCACTTGGATCTCACGAATCACCGCATATTTTGGCAATAAATTAACATGCAGGCATTTGCGCGGTCCAACATTGCGGCTACAGATTTAAAGATATCGATCTGAAACCAAAACTAAATTGAAACCAGATACATTTCTGACTAAAAACGCTTTTTAAAATTTCGATAACAGCTCTAGTTTTATTTTGGCACTAGTTTGAATATTGGGTAACTTCAATAACCTATAAAATCGAAATGAAGGAGAATTCGAAAATTCTAAAAAGCGATTTGAGTCAAAAATGTCTTTATCTTTAAATAGATGTTTCATTTATGATTTTACGACAGTAAATAAGGGCAGTATCTTGGACCGCGCAAAGCAGTTTTTACGCTTCTCAGCGCGGGGGTTTAGAGCCGTGTGTGTGTGTGTGTTTTCTATTACAATCAGTACAAATTCTGTTCAAAATAAATAAAGCTGTAACATCATTAGTAAGAATACCAGAACAGCTAACTTTTAGAAATTTGTCTTAACCTCAGAGTAAAAGCAGATTGTAATACCCCTAAGTAGGTAGCTAGATTGTACAAGATGTTTTTACTCTTCTTTGGTGCTGTTAACTATACTAGTCTAGTTAACTAGTCTACACATACATGTACAGTGTTACTAACATCCGCCCACGCCTACATGTACAGTGGTATTGACCCACCCGCCCACCCCTACACGTACAGTGTAACTAGTGCCGCCAAGGCATTTATTTATTGCTCGGCCGTTCGCCCCTTGCACCATCACTTCACTTTCTTTCTAATCTTTTATAGAACAACAAAAGGGAAGGGACGAGTGACTGACACCGCCAGCCGACAGGGTTGTCTGAGGCCTTCCGCAGTCCGCTTGTCCTCATTCCTTCGGTAGTACAAATAAATTAGGTAGAGTTGCATCTGGTTTCTTGTTATTGAAACTAACAAAACAGAGTTTATACTATTTATCTAATACAAATACTACTGTTATGTTGAATAAACACAGCACTTAATGAAACTAGTATGAAAACTTGTTATATTTAAATATCACAAAATTAGAATTTGTGATATTTAAAATATTTACAAGTAACTGTCACAAACGAATAAAACTAATTTATAAAAGTGAATGACTAAATATAAAATTAACAGAAAATAAAATAAAAATGTAATGACAAATTTCAAGTAGGTACACATGTGAAATAAACGAAATTAATTAGAGTATCTGATAATTTAAATATAATAGTATGATGACAAAAATGGCGTGACAAAAATATTGATTATGTAGCTCAATATCATCAAACTATTTTTCAATTACAACTGAAAAATGATAATAGAGTCCTTATTGCTTATTAGTCATTGTATGAATGACACAAATTAGTGCAATTAAATCTTAACAAGCCTTACCTTTTGTATTTTTAGTGGACTCAGGTTTTAAAAATATTACACACGTTTTTAGTATTTTAATAATTTAATATTATAACACAAATAATATTAACAATATTGTCTTCATAAAAATACAAACATCAATCTGTAATCAATCTAACTTCTACAAAGCTTAAGTAAAAAGCATATTGTAATTAATTATTAACCCGCGTATAGCAATAGCATACATTAATTTAGTACTACCTGAAACTAAATCTTCAGACATTCAAATTCCCATAAAAAATTAAGTTAACATTTTAAAATAATAATAATAACTTAATGACGTACAACAGTTTATATTTCTATAATTTTAAAAATAAATGAGTAAATGAGTAAATGGCATCAGCATATAATAATTTTTAATAATTTAATCAATATGCACTATAGTCGCTATAACGTTATTAAATCCATAAAATGATATAAGTATTTTTGTAAATGACTTACATAAATTAAGTAATACTGATTTGCACCCTGACTTCGAAATGATCATTATATCCATTCCCATTCCTATGTCTATGTCTTATCAGTAAACGCTTATTTTGTTTACTTTTCATGAGAAAACAATATTATTGTGTTTCATGAAACTTTTTATTATTTTATTCGTGCACCTGACTATTTTCAAAAACTCATATAACGGTATTTTATTCTGTTTTTAATTTATAAGTACTTTTATCCCACATTATATTCAACTAGTATATTTTTTCATTTTTGAACGAGTATAAACGATAGATGCGTTACATTGCCAATTTCCAAATGAATACTCGATATAAAACAACACAGCTCTCACGTTATTCCACCGTTTCACAAGTACAGACAAGCGGCAAGTGTAGCCTACATCGCGCATGTGTTTAGGCTGTACTTTGTACGCAATAATTAAAAACCCAATGTGTCATATTTCGTTTGTATCATTCTACAATACAGTAATGTGTAGTTATATTATCGTATGTACTTATTTGTAATTAATTTGTTGTCTATATCCAACGAATGAACTCCCACTACCGTTGGAATATCGAACTAACTCTGATTGGAAGATGAAAAGGTCACCGTCCTGTTGGGTTGATACGTGGTAGTTTGTTTATCTTTTGAGTCAAGGTCACTCTCTAGAGTCACAAGCCTGAGTCCTACTACTTATAGCTGTTGAGTGGTAAGCCTACGGTTAGTTGTAGTTCTGTCGGTGTTGTAGACCTTACTTATTTTCATATTGAAATAATTTGACAGCGGATAAAACCTTACAAAACTAGAGGAAAATGATTCCAAATAACACCATACTTTGGTTATGAAACCTGACTCTACTACTAAAACATGTACTTTATAAATGAACGGAACGAGTTTAAAATTACTTCTTTATTACATTAAACAATATCACCCATTCCTTAGCTATCATTACACTACAAATACACCAAAAGGTATAGCATTACACGAACAATTACTATTTACAATACTAATGACTAAACAAATTCTTATGTATTAACAATTCTAAGAAACTTAATACAACTTATTTCATGACATATTTGACGTATTTCAAAACTAAGTTTAAAATAGTAATATAAATAACCCAGTAAAATAGTTATACCGTTATAGTAGACAACAGTCCAGATAAAACTGACACAACTTATTTTTCTAACTTGTACAGTTACGATTTCCTGTTTTCAGACATGGAACACCTGACTAAATACAATAAAAATAAAAGCATTATATAATCAACATACTCGGGCTCTAGAAAATGTAAACTGTACATACAAGGAGAATACAACTAAATATTGAACACCTAAAAACTAAATAAATAATAATACTATACAATAAATTTAGATTATGAATTTAGAATGTGGATAAAATCTTAACCTAATACAATTTTAAAATAAATAAATGTATATGCTGTATATCATATTATAATGTACCAAGATACAAGGAGCCTAGTAAGGCATTCATGTGTTTGCCTAGTAAGGTCTTCATATGTTTGCCTAGTAAGGTCTTCATGGGTTTGCCTAGTAAGGTCTTCATGTGTTTGCCTAGCAAGGTCTCCATATGTTTGCCTAGTAAGGTCTTCATGGGTTTGCCTAGTAAGGTCTTCATGGTTTTGCCTAGTTAGGTCTTCATGTGTTTGCCTAGCAAGGTCTTCATGGTTTTGCCTAGTTAGGTCTTCATATGTTTGCCTAGTAAGGTCTTCATGGTTTTACCTAGTAAGGTCTTCATGTGTTTGCCTAGTAAGTTCTTCATGGTTTTGCCTAGTAAGGTCTTCATGTGTTTGCCTAGTAAGGTCTTCATGGTTTTGCCTAGTAAGGTCTTCATGTGTTTGCCTAGTAAGGTCTTCATGGTTTTGCCTAGTAAGGTCTTCATATGTTTGCCTAGTAAGGTCTTCATGGTTTTGCCTAGTAAGGTCTTCATGTGTTTGCCTAGTAAGGTCTTCATGGTTTTGCCTAGTAAGGTCTTCATGTGTTTGCCTAGTAAGGTCTTCATGGTTTTGCCTAGTAAGGTCTTCATGTGTTATCAAGTAATGTCTTATTTACGTCTTATGACTCGTCTGCTATAATTCATAAATCTGACGATTTCCGTATTTTGTAACGCATTTTCCTGTTTTTTAAAGCACTGTGTTTGAGCACACTGTACATGGTTTGACTTTTGTTTTCTGTGATCACTATATCACTCAGTAAGTCATTAAAAAATCAAAAATCTAGAGAAACCCATCTTCTTTGGCGATTGATATAATTAAAATTACGATATCTTGATTATAAACATGTTTTATAAGAAAAGGGTCAATAAGAGACTCATAACAAATCTTTATTGGTTGCAGGGACAGTAACTACAAGTTTCGTAGTCTAAACTGTTTCAATACATAATCCAACATTGCTCACTATCAATGTCAAGGTCTAGTAACACTTGTGACTAGAATCTTTGGATGCCGCCGCCCTACCCTCTTGGCTTTGTTTCGTACATCCGGCATGGGTTGTAAATCTGTGAAAGTCTGTCGCCATATTTTGCTGCGATGACAGGGTTCACACAGTTTATGTTATACAACGGTACATATACACCTCCAGAAAAAAATTCTCATACTCCTTTACATGTAACATTATTATTAATTTTAGCTTCCCTAGCAACACAGACATTTTGGCCTAATTATTAATTTCAAATGTTAATAATCTGAGAATAAGTTTGTCAGATACAATTGTAACATATACTAACACAAAGAATTGTTACATAGTAGTCCGCCAGCCTCGATCATTACAGGTAGATAATTAAGTAAATAACTTCTAGCACTGTTTTATTTTTACTTTAATGTTTTTTAAATACTAATATTGTAACAATATATATTAATAATGATCTTGCTACTATTATTATATATTATCAACATTAAAAAACTATATGTTTCATATATATAATTATTACATTTATATTACTGAATAAAAAAATGCACATAAGGAAATATTTTTACTATAGAGAACTAAATCTTTACTATATATGTTATAGTACTAGATTTAAACACAATTAATTATTATGTTCACGTAAAATGTATTCTCATAAGATAGAAATCAATCAATATGTTTTAAAATATATCAATGACAGTCTGACAGCTCGCGTGGAATAGACAGGACTGCAGAGTGCAGACTACAAACGAAGGTGCAGCGCTCTGTGAGGACATCTCTGAACTTCTACCGCCCGATGAGTAACGTCTACATGCAAGCATTTTTTAGAATTGCCAAAAATAACGACTAACAAATTATTATTTTTTTTAAATCGAAGTCTCCCCGTACTAAAAATAATAAGGATTCTAAGGATGCAAAAATTATATTTTTATCACAGTAAATAACGTTTCAACTAGTTATTTCAAATTAGTCAATTATACGTAGGTTTAAATGGGAAAAACGTTCTCTTAAAAGTCAATTTGTAACAAATATAAATTATTATTGTTTAAATTATTTATCTCTAATAATAGTTAATGACGCGTAGATTCGGGCTACTTCTTTATTTTTCTCAAATAACCGTCGGTTAGGCGGTAATTAAGAAATTAAATATTTCTCCCATGTTAAACGGGCTGGAGTCAGAGCGCGGCGGCCGGCTTCTATCCGGCCCCCTCTTAATAGTCCAACAGCCAAGGGCAATACAGACTGAATAGGCACTATTACCTTCGATTTTATCGCCTAAAATAGATATTCCATCTAATAGGAATATTTGTAGCAGTAATTTTATTAGTTAATGAGGCCCGCAACCACCGAGGTTTCTATACAACAGGTTGTCTATAAAAGTACGTATCCATATCCCACAGGTAGCAATTACGTCATAGAGAGGACTCAGCTGTGTTTTTTCTACCTTCAATGCTATAAATAAAACAAACCGGACCAATGTAAAACATCTTATATCCGTACCCTAGATGACAATTCTGTTTGCTTTGTTAATTAATTTTGAGTATGGTGTTTTATACTGTGGTATGGCTTTGTTTTGAATAATTGTGAATTCATATAACTATGTTTGTGAAATGCCTGAAGTAAGGTGTGCCATTGCAGTTTGTATAGTATTAAAATCATTGTAATAGCTGTATAATATTAAAATCATAAATTTAAATAGTTCCAAAATACTCTTAAACACAATACAGTAATGGTTTTTAGTATGTAGTTTTAATTGTTCAGCATGCTGTGTTGGAGGCACAGAGTAATACACTTACTCTGTGGTCGGAGGTCTCTCTCTGACATTACAACTTGGCTTATATATAAACCATATGAGAATGAGACAACCTGTTGTATAGGAACCTTGCGTAACCACAGCTAGTTTAAAACTGCATTGCATTTACATGGGCTACACTAACTCTCCACGATGGATCACGGATCACAAAAACAGCTGATATTTTGAGACTCAACATTTAACATTGGATTGGAAATATATATGTGTATAAAATCAATGCTATTAGCACAGATAACTAAGTCTATACAGATAGCTCATTTCCATGCTAAAGAGTGTTAACAATTTTTTTGTAGTATGTCAACTGTCCGTTTTAACCCTTTCCATCTCAGACATTTTTCAAACGTTGTTAAAAAAATCCTATTTATGAAGCAAATTTAATATTTTGAGTTTCATAAGTTTCCTCAAGATATTATCTGTAATATAAAATAATATAAAAAAATGACAACAAAATTTACAACTTTTTTTATATTTAGGCTATATAATATTTACAAAAAAATATTTTGAAATTTTTTTAGTTTGTTGTGTTATAAATGGCACTAAAAATTTCATTGAACAGAGCTAATTTACACTATTTAGTTATCTTCAAATAAATTCATGTTTCACAATGCTATGTTTAAAATTTAAAAAGTTATGGCTCTTTTTCAAAAACACTGCATTTCGAGTGTTTATCCTACGCATAACAACTAAGCCATTTATGTGGTCTGATTCATCACTCTCATCGAACACTGAATTAGCAATTTTATTATCACTTATTGGCAACCTACTATGTTTTATTTTACTTATTTTTACCTACCATACTACACAATCAATCCCATCAGTCCAGAAACAACAATTAACCTCAGCTAACAATCACATCTGACAAAAATCAACATAGCTGTTAATGCAAAAACAAAGGCAACAAAATAATACAAGTTGTGGTACTGTAATAAATTATTCTATCCTAACAAATCAGTGTTTTTATAATAGAAAATGTTATTCCGAACATTTCTATATCACTAATATAAATATTTCGAGTTATGAAATATTTGAAAAAAATTTATTTCTGAACGTCTAGAAAACCGGACGCTGGGATTTATGGAATGTTCTTCGAACGTCCGGAAAACCACAAGTTGGGAGGAAAGGGTTAAAGCGTGTCGAGCGGCTGTCAACTGGGCAGCGTTACCAGATTGAACTCAATCAATCAACCATATTAATAACGAATAATAAAATAATAAATATCAGCTGATAATAATAATTGAGATTTAATACGTTGAATGTGACAACGTCGCATCCCAAATTCACAGTCATGTAGTGCGTGTTGCCTACATACTTCTTAACCCTAGAATGTGAGCATCAGGTGAACCAATGTGTGCTCCCTACTGCTAGGTCCTTTTTCCGACGCTGCACAAGCTTTTTTTGTAAAAATCATAACAAAATACTAAATATGCTCTAAATGTAAATGTTATATTGTTTTTCTTGTCAAGAACTGTATTTTCGCATACTACCATCATCACTTACAAAAAGAATTAGTAAATAATTACTGTAATGAAATGATTGAAAAAAACTTCTAAAATGTTTTTAGAACACTCCTTAGGAGCACTAAAAAATTGTTATAAATAATTCCAAGATAGCCAAATTGTTTATTATTTAGTTCACTATAATATGTTGTTAAATTTTAGATAAACTACTAGGTTTTTTTGGAACTGTTTGTTTACATAAAACACAAAAATGAAAAACTGTGGATAATCAAATAGTACTTGTAAAAATTAAAAAAATCACCATTGAGTAGACAAGAAAAAGTTGTTAAGGAAAATAATCATATTGTGCCCATACACAAATTTTTATACTTTTAGTTTATTGGGAAAAATTAAAATGTTACCACAGAAATGAAACATTTCAGTGAAAAATTACATAACAATCTAAAAATAAGGGATATGTATAATTTTTTGCTACATGTACTGTATTAGTACAATCTATTAGCTACAAGAAAATGTAAAATATAAATATTCCAAAAAGTATAAAACCAAAGTCAGTGTGCGTAAATTGTGTAAACAACACTAGAAAAATAGTACATACAGTATTGGAAACATTATAAAAAATAATATAAAAATTTTGGAATTTTTAGAACAGTAACACATGATAGAACACATATTTCTGAATGGAAATATGAAAAAATGTATTACAGTAGTGCCATTAATAAGGTTTTCGCGCTATATAATAACATACTACATCACATTGTTTTCACGTAAATAAAATAAACAATCTATTTAGATTGCATCAAAATAATACATACTTTTTTTTACCATTACCACTGCACGTGTATGGGTGGGCGGGAGGGTCATTACCACTGCACGTGTATGGGTGGGCGGGCGGGTAATTACTACTCCATGTGTACGGGTGGGTGGGTCATTACCACTGCACGTGTATGGGTGGGTTATTACCACTGCAAGTGTATAGGTGGGCGGTCGGGTCATTACCACTGCACATGTATGGGTGGTTGGAGGGTCTATAACATTGTAAATGTATAGTTGGCTAGGAGGGTAAATGTCATCTTTAGGATATAGGTAGAATTGCCTAAGATTATTATAATTAGGCTACACTAGTACCCTATCCGTACACACGTTTGCTGAAATCAAATAAAAAATTAAATATGTACACTAGTACCTACATACGTATCAATTTCACTATTCCTGATTATTTTACACACTAAAAACCACTATAACACATTGTACTATGACTACACTAAACACAACATATAATTTTATTTATTCAAATAGTAATTTATAACACTTACAGCGAATAAAACGCTCACAAAGAAAATCAGACGCACAAGTAAAAATGGCTATGTCTACTCTAGCTGTGTCATTAACAGGCTCTGCTTCTTCCAGTAAAGTGAAAACTTGTCACGTAACCATTGCCAACCTAATTCACGAAATTCGCTAGAACCGGCACTGATCAACTCAACAACTCTCTGTATATCTAGCCAATTATTTTTTAGTTTATATCTCAATAAATAAATTATTAGCTAATCTTTAACAACAGCATAAATTATGCCGTTCCTCGCTTTTGGGAAATCATGTAAACAAGGGTATACAAAAACATTTCTTGTAAAATACCCAATTCAGCTAAGAGAATGAAATTTGTTTTGTTAGATAGAGTATTTCTTTCTACAGACTGACATTTTGGTACGCCTTATTCCTTCTTCTGGTTATTCTTCAGTGATAAGTCAAACATCGACGGCAATTTTACTCTCTCCAGACCTCCGCCGTGCTACAAATGAGCGGGAGTTTCGAGTTGCACGTTCTAATTTTATTTCCTACGTTTATAAAATGGCATACAAAATTATTAAAAATCTTATATGTATAGAAAACAACATTCTGCGTCGGTTGGTACCAAATTTGTAGTGATTGCTTGATGATAAACCTGTTTTATTGATTTTGATGCAACAGCATAAATTATGCCGTTCCTCGCTCTTAGAGGGTCTTTTGTGAACAGCATAAATTAAGTAGGAAATTATGCAATTTCTTGCCACCTCTGAAAATACAATTTCATGTTAAAAAAGTGATGGAAAATGAGTTTACATCTCTTGAGGAGTTTGATTTCATCCGCGGAAAACTCATTTTTTACCGAAAAATCGAAAAACTAGTTTTTTATCTAATAATGAAAAAACCAACTTTTTTTAAAAATCGTTATTTTTCGACAAGTATTTTTCCATTTCTCGTGTTTTTTTTGCTGAACACAAATATATAACTGGTTTTGTAGTAAAATTATTTTTTCAGCTCGAAAAATGCATTTTTTACTGACATAACCAAACATAACCTAACTTATCCTAATTGTCTATTTTCTCAACAAATATTCGTAATATGCGTTAAATTCGAGCGTTTGGCCTCCGTGACGGCCTGCCTGCCGTCACTCCGGCGGGAATATAGGTGAATTCGGTTTTTGTGATTAATACAGTTGAACCTCGATAACTCGACCCTCGATAACTCGAAATCCTTTATAAGTCGAATTTTTTAAAATCCCCTTGAACTTCTCATAAGAGTTAATGTTATTTTTACCTCTACAACTCGAATATTTCGATATTAAAACCTCGATAACACGAATTTTCCATTGTCTGGAATGGCACGGTATAACCTCTATAACTCGAAATTGGAACTATGCGAACCTTTACAAGTCGAAGTTCCAATCACTTCACCTTTATAACTCGAAGTTTATTATGGCAAACCTCAATAAACCGATATTCAGAATTTTCGCTGTTGAATAAAGGAGCTACATTTTCATGTTGTGACATGAATCGCCCCCACCCCTCACCGCTGTCCGTATTTCGTATGTTTATTGCAGTGTTGTTGACGTGCTGTAGTAACCACGCTTTGTTTTTCTACCTTGTGCGTTTGTGATTAGTCGCTGTGTTGTTCTTTGTGTAGTGTGATGGAAGGTAAGCGAAAGTGCAAGACTTTAAGTGTAGAAGAAAAACAAAGGATTCTAACAGAAGTAGACAAAGGAGATAAAAAGAAAATTGACATTGCAAAGGAGTTTGGCATTCCACCTAATACGTTATCGACGATCCTAAAAAATAGGGAAAT